>JBCAUI010090435.1:0-19341 GCA_038406195.1 Haplosyllis anthogorgicola
CTCAGGCAACATGAGGACAGATGCTCCGAAATAAAAAAGTGCCAGTGTGATGAATGCAAGGAGTGGGTGTTCAACTCATCAGATGTGAGGAACCACCATGAAATGCATAGAAAAGAATGACTCAGGGAGGAGGCTAGATGAGCGTCCCACACTGTCAAAGGTGGTGAAGGGGGAAATGGAAATGGAAACGAGCCTGTGGTTGAATGAACAGCATGTGGCTATAACGTATGGCATGATACTGTAATGAACGGCATTTGTTTTTAATGAGCGGCATTTTTTCCAATGATTAATGCATGTGATGATATAGTTGATTGCTTTTTTCAAGAAACCGTCCAATGATTAATACATGTGATATACTAGTTGATTGTCCTTTTTTCCTTCTATATAAGACCGGTGGCTCGATCTAGTAGTAATTTTATATGGCTCCCTCTAGTGGTGATTAAATGTACTACAAAATCCGTGCATGGGCATGGCCTAATATGCTAATGAGATGGGCGTAGCCCTAGCCCTAGCCCCCTAGCCAATAGGGCCACAGTGATGCTTGATCGCTCATGCGGAGAGTTTTGTCCCCAGAATGCACCCTATACTCTCTTGTGCTTACCAAGTAATTTTTTTCCGATCATCACTCTCAAAGTACAGCAAAGTCAATTATCCGTATAATCTTTTCCGATCGCCGCTCTCAGAAATCCCTTCCATTGAGACAATCCAACAAATAAAACAGTCTGGCCTTAGAGCTGTTTGCTGATTCAGGACCTGTACCTGTTAACCTACCAATGTACTGCTTTACCTAAAGATATGATTCCGTTAAATACGAGCCAAATGACGCAATGATGACGCAAACTAAATAACTTGAATGGATTTGTTTTCCTTGTTCAAGTAGATCTATATTGTCTTCAGTGCCAAATCCTGAAATTGCTATTAAATGTTTAACGTGTAGAACAAAAGAGGAAGCAAAATAATTCCATGTTGTGCTTTTGATGCGCTATTGATTCAAAACTAATAGGAATTTCAGGATTTGAATACGCTTAATATTCACGTTGTGCGATGAATCAGAAACTATTTAAGATTTTTTAGTAAAGGGAACATTATAGATCTCTCCAACAGGATTTCCGTCACACACCCTTACACAAAAATCGTATCAGTTGCGTACGTAAAGTTATGTAAGACAGCTCCCACAAGGTGCCGTTTTAAAGTTCTGATACTAAAAGTTCTCTGATACAATGACCCGTCAGGTGCTGCACCCCTCAGTGTAACGGACACCCAAGAATCTAATGTCCATTAGATTACTATTGGAATTACTATTGGAAATTTCCTGAATGATACATTGGTGGATCCCAGAAGGCCCCGCTGGTGCATGCCCCCGGAAATGGCCAAAATTCGTTCTACTTCTACTTTGGAGAAAAATATAAAAGGTGCTGCAAAGCCCCCTCCAACGAGAAATCCTGGACTGGTAATGCGTTAGGAATACAGTCATCCTGATTGGCTAGATCTGGAAACCTCAAGATATCTAGGTAAAATTTGAGCACACACAGAGGAAATTGGAGCGACTTTAGTCACAGCAAAAAAATATCCCCTAAATTATGACTGTCACATTCACATTCACTTGAAGTGTTACTAAGTTTTGTTAAGGTCAAGGTCAACGTGTAGGTCACTGTAATTTGAACGTCAATATTATTGGAGGGTAAAGGTCATTTATAATGATCTTGTATTTAATTTATAAACTTACATTTTACTTTAAATAACTATTATTAGTGCTTAAAAATTACTAAATCCGCCAGTAAAGTTAGTCAATGTTTAGCAGTACACAGAAATCGTATCATTTTAGAAACGAAGAGAACGAAGGAGAGAACGAAAGAATTTCATGCTGTGCTTTTGATGCATTATTGTTAAACTTCTGATACGAATTCCGTGTACTGGGTGACTGATATTCATCATTTTGCTAATAGTGCATGTAAAAAGTCAAAGAAAATAACATTAGCCTCTATGTATTTTGTACGGTTTTTCGCTTAAGAGAAGATTTTCTGCTCTGGTGACCTTTGTAGAACATCCAAACATGCAATTATCCCCTTATCAGTGACATTTCTTGAAATTCACTGGCATTACACAAGGACCGTTATGTCTCCAGGGTGTATGATGTCTATTTCGTAATGACACAAGAGACTTGTGTAAATTCATAATGACGCAAGAAATCCCATTGACACAATACTGAAAATGGTAACAAACTTATTTTCTATGCTGTAAATGGGAACTTGTGGACCAAATATCCCTCACACCTTTCCTTATTTCTATAAACTGCAAACCAGAAACCATACAATAAATCATCTTGTATCTAGATCTAGTTTTTATTTTCAGCAGCTGTTACTTTACTTTTCTAAAAATTGGTCCAAAAGTTAAATATTGTGTCAATGAGTCTTCCAGATGACGAAATTACTATTAAAATTTTAGTGCCCCGCAACTTGATTGAGCTCAGCATGAAATCCAACTGTTGTGGGGCACTAAACTTTTGACAGTAATTTCATAATCTGTCATGGCATTATGAATTTGCATGAGACTATTACATCATTAAGAGATTGACATCGTACACCCTGATCTTGATTATGTAATATTTTGCCAACATTTTCTGGCACAGTGATGGTGCTGATCATAAAGAGGCATGGTGGCCGGAATTGACCTGATCCATTAAAACTGATTAAAATACAATTTTGTATCCATTAGTCATTTCTGCTGAAAGGCAGTTTCTGCTTTCAAGGTCATTGAGGCTTTGATTACAAATTCCATGATGTTTTTAATCACAATAGTATCTCTGAACAATAACTTCTCCAAGCAATCAGTTTACACACTCTGACAATTAACCATCCTTTTACAATAAATATTCCAGCTTACAGATAACACTTTAAATTTCATTACTGATTCCCTAACAATGAAAGAATTACTTTGAATCAATTTACCTGAGACAAACAGGAAAACCCAGTAGTGGTCTCAATGATGTTTCAAACCCTTCTGATCTGGTAAACATTTTGACTGGTTTTTTGCCATTTATACAGGAAGTGATGTCATTAAGGTCATGTGACCTAGAACATACAATTTCCCACCAAAAATGCCTAATTTCCCGCCAGATGGAATACTTGGTGCCAAAAGTACTAACACTGGGATTTGTTTTTATTGAATCTGTTACAAATTGAATATATGTCTGGTAGACTACCGTGTTTACAGCACGAACACCTTGGATATTTATTGTTGTATTACGTATTTGACAACTGTGCTAGTGTGTGCTATTCTGTGACCTTGATGTCCAGGGCACCAAAACAAATTAGCCTGGCATCTGTTTCAAATTCTACAAACTAACCTCTCCGGAGTTGAAATATTCTTAATGGAATCCGTGTCAATATGGGACAATAAATACAAGCTACACTTCCTGTCCCTACGTTTGATTTTTTACCAATGACGTGAGTCGCAGATGTGATTTTATCTTGTGCTGAGGGCAAGGTATCTATAATTTGCCAGGAATAGCATTTGCATTCATTTAAAACACATTGTGGTCAATGTGACCAGATTCTAAATTGTATAAAATGGCTTTGCATTCAGTCCCAAACACCTTAAATATCAAGGTATATTTGCATTCAACCCATATTACATGCCAAACAGCATGTAATATCTAAATAAATCATGTTCATCTCCTGTTATGTCAACTGGAATAGTACAATTTCAGCCAAATGTCTGTTGCGTCTTTATTCTCATGTCCATTTTATTTTATCTTTGGCAGAGTAATTCATGCCATATCTGCCTCAGCTGTTAATAATTGTTAGCAACTGTTATTAAAACTGTAACAACAGATGTCCAATGAGGGAATAAATGTTATGGAACTAATGTTAAGCTTTTGCTTGCTCTGTGCATTCACTCTGCCTCACCACCGATTGATGCTACTCGACATATGTTAATCTTAGTTTCATATTTAGACAACATTTTATTTAATTTTTTCAATAGAAATATTAAATCATTTATAATGTTTAATTTTTAATTTAAATATTCTGGAGGAACTGAAATTCATCCTGAGTAAGAGAGATAAAGACATGGATGACTTAATTATGAGTAGTAAGAAGGTAATACAATGCCTTATGAAATTACAACCAAAGAATAACTTCAATAAGGAGGTAAGGGACAAAAGAGTAACAATTTTAAAATAACTTTTAAAATAAAATTTATTCTTTCCAGAACAAAACTAATTATTGTGTGATTTAAGAAAGATTTATATTTAATTATGATCATATCTCATACTTGTAGGGAGAAAGGCAGTTCTTTGAGCTACTCAGGTATGTGAATGTTGAAATAGGGTATAAGAAGGGAAGATAAAAGAAGTCCAACATGCCTGTAGAAGAGAAAATTGATGTGAAAGTCAATTGTATTGATGATTACATTGTTTCCTTTTGTAACAAATCCCCTAAATTGTTTATGTTTTTCAATTCTATCCCAGAGTCATTTGAATTGGCAGAAGTGGGGGCTGATAGAAGTATAATTCATTTACAAGCATGGGGTGTTGTCAAAGGTCTCCTCAATTTATGGGAGTGTACTTTGTTTTCCAGTTGACATTTCCTAGAGAGTACATGCAATTCCTAGGCTTCTTTCAGACTATTCTGTTTAACATACCCTATAAAGGTAACAAAACTAGTGGGTATTGCAAACTGATTGATAAGTTTGATAAAGAAATGAAGAAAATTAAAAGTTTGAGCCAACTGAAGAATTTGTGCATATAAAAACCTTTTTCTGGTTTTATTGTAAAACACTCTAACCTTAATAAACTTATTCTGACCAAAACAATAGTTATGTTATTATTTTAACATTATACACAAAACATTTCAGCAACCATATAATAGTCAGTCTGAAAAGGCATTTATTTTTAACATTATATAAAACCATACATTGTTGTAGTGTACAGTTTCTTTTTCAAAATAAACTTGTAAACATTGTTATTATGCTTCTAGATAATAATGAAATTTGTAGTAAAGTGAATTTTCATAATGATTTTTCCTTTCATATTACTAATAAGTTTATTATGTGAAATATTCTCCCAAATAATTTAAAACTGTACATAACCCATTTACTTTTTCAGACCTATTTTCAATTCATGAAAAGATCACTTCTCAGATTGAACCTTTTAATTTCCCAAAAACAATTCCCTATAAATTTAACTCCTTTACTTTGGACACTGTTAGTAATTAATCTTTGATCAATTTCTTGTATTTAAGTGAGTAATAAGATCCTACAGTGATCATTGAACACATTTAAAGCATCCAAAATATCTAAATTTATCATGAAACAATGGCCTGTAAATTTAAGTTGACTACTTTGGATTCATTTCCTAATAAATCTTATGCTAATTTTGTTCATTTCCTTTCCTAAATTATACATTGTAGACCATAACAGTCCCTGATCAAATTCCTTTTTAGGTGGTATAAAAAGGAGTATCCATGTACTACTGTCCAAACATACATACTTTTCAACACTTCTCTCTCTCAAACTCCCAAATAAATCAAAATGTGAAAAAGTATCATTATAATCTTCACTTTACTTGTATTTTTGCACACCACAATAGCATCAAAGCAAAGTGGCCATTTCCTAATTGGCCAAATTAATGAATTAAAAACTATGATTGAAACTTTTGAGCCAACATATATGCAACATCAGGATGGATAACCAGGACAAATATGGATCAAGACATAGACAGAAAGATGTTAGCCATAAGTGAAAGGATTTTCATGTCTCGAGATCAAGTAATCTCTAAGTTGTGACATTCAGTCCATCATTTCTGAACTTCAAAAAACTCGGGAAGATATATGGACCTTACAACAGTGGATCATTTAAATTCTAATTGATTCCAGGAAAGCGTAAGTATGAATTATTATTTAGCAATTAGTCTTTTGTAAAATTTCTCTAAAATCAATCTAAAACATACAATTATACTTTATACTATTAACATTTCAGGAATTCAAATGAAGCTTCAAAAAAATAGAATTTGACATGGACCCAACAACACTTTTCAATAACGAAAAAATCAGGAACTCCTAAAATGGACAAAGAATTGCATGTGACTGAAACTCTAAATGTAAAAGCACGTTTCCAGACATACATGCAAATATCATTATCATCAGACTCTTATCTGTAGTAAAAAAAAAATGTAAAAATACACTAGAAAATTCTGCATATCAGGAAATTCCTCAAGCAGCTAAATGTAACTATTATGCTTGTACAGACTAAATGTATCCAAGTGAATTTTACTGCAAGTAAATCAGAAGTAATCCGCCAACACTCCATTCTAATGGAAATTTCCTATGTACATGGAAATAAACTTTTGCAGATGGTCAGCAATTTTAATAATGATATTGCACTTATTCAGTCTAGATGTATCTCAATAATTCAAAGATGACAAACATTTAATGTCTTTGCCCCTGATTAGACAGCTGAAAATAAAACATTTCCTGAAAATGGTTGTTACTAATTATTTTTATAACTGCAAGCATGTCCCCTTTTTATCATCATGAACTGCTTCTAAGTTGCTTCACTTTTCATGAACATGCCAATTTATACTTTCCTTGCAATATAAATAATACAAATTTAAAATTGCAAATTATTTCAGAAACAGAGAAGATGAGATATTTGAAGAACAGCAAGAGGAGGAAAGAATAATTACCCAAGAAGAGCATGTGAGAATGTTTAGAGATATAATGACAATTGATGATGAAGAGGAGGACAAAAGGTGCCTTGACTCCTTAAATAGGATGACACATGAAACTGACTTATAGACAGAGGAGGACAAGGCATGGTCTGAGGAACTTTCCACTTCACAACCCATGATGACTCTGTAGAGGCCAAGGCAGAGAGGATCAAGGATGAAGAGGACTGGAAAGAAGAGGATGCAGAACTGAACAGAAGAATGTTTTACTTAGAGGAGACAGAAATGGAGAGGATGGCCTGTGATGAGGTGGAATGGGAGAACACAGACAGTAAGTATACAAATATTCTAAACAATTCTAAATTACTTCTAACCAAATCAATTTTTTTTTGTTTAATAAATTATTTCTTTTATGTACATAATTAGATGACATGATAAAAATTCCACAGGATTAATACAACATAAAATTCTTTCTGAAATAATAACTAAATTACAAATTATATTTATTTTTATTTCAGAATGGCATTGAAAACAGAAGGCCAAGCCTCTCTCACAGTAGAGTAAGCACATTTACACAATTGTATATGCATTGATATGTAAAGTCTATGAAGTGTAAGAGTGTAAAAGTGTTTAGAGCAACATTCAGTTTACAAATGGCATCCCAAATTGTGAGTTGTAACATGTTTCTGCAAATGTCAACATATAAAACTAATTACAAAGAGATATTTATATGGCTTATTATTTTCTTTTTTAATTTCAGAACAGTGCTACTCCTTATTTCAACCATCACATTAGGACAAGACAGTCTGGAATGGTGACAACAGAATTTATTAGATGCAGAAATTGTGCTTATGAAACCAGTATTGGATTGTATTATGAACTATATAGACATTTGCATGATAGACATCCTTCACTGTACATAAAAACAATGTTAATTTTGAAGGAAGAAGATGACTTGGATCATGGACTAATTCCACAATCTTTAAATTATGATTGCACAGAAGTTTTTTTGGTTAATTCTATTTCTAACACACAAACAAATAAAGACAGGAAAAATGCAGCACTCTCAATATTAAAATCTAAATAAAAAAACAGTTCAAAATCCAGATTTACTTTTTATTCATTTTGGCATTCATTTCAGTATTGTAAGACAACCTATGATTACAGCAGTGTAAGACAATGTATACTAGGAAAGAGTTTCCTATTTTTTGTTTTAAATGTTGAATTTTTATACACGTCATTTTGATGTCATATAATTTTTATGTTGTTGATAATAGTAAACATAAAAATTCGAGCAATATTATATGTCTGTTATTATTTATATATCTATGCTGAATGCCAGAGGAAAAGGCACTTGTTGCACAAAGGAATACCACATTGCAGACAGGAGTAGACTGTCTGTAATTTTTCCTTTCCATCGGGTTTGAGCTTCTTGTGGCTGACACATCTGCATGTTCCCTTTGAAAGCAACTTGACATTGTCATGAGTCATTGCATTGTGAACTGGTATCAGATTAACATATGAGGGTTTTGAAGATGTCTTTCTCTTCCATGTGGAAAAGCTACCTATTACTTGTAGTGTTAGTTCATGACAGAAGTTGAAATGCATGTACTTCTTACGTTTCATAGGCCATGTTGATTTATCTGCATACAAAATCCAAGAATTTACTATTGCACTCTTGACAAAAAATGTACTTCCACACTTTAATGGAAATGCACCTGAGACTGTAGATGAAGATGTAGGTGAAGATGATTGTGTTTATCCCTACCTCCCATATATTTTCCATAGTGTTGGACACAGCTTAGCATGTTAACTTGTGTGTGTGTGCCACTGATTCTCTGTATGCCACTAGTGATTGTTGTGGGATTGGTTGCAGTGGAAAGAAAATGGACAGTTTTTGTGTCCTCCCAAAGGGTACAAGTAAGATTTGGGTTATTTGTATCTTGCCATGTTTTGCTTTCACTCCTAGCCATTTTAGGTGGTTTCACACAATTGGGCGGGAGGAATTTGCGGCAACCCCATATGGTGCCAATAGCATATATTCTGTATTCAAGCAGTTGACTAAATAGTGGAACACTTGTGTAAAGGTTATCCATGAATACAGTGTGTGAATTCCCTTGAAAAGGTTTCCACAATTTGTCTACCACATCAAAGTATATACCTTTTCCTGAACTTGATTTCATTACATCCTTACCAAGGTAGGCAAGAGCATCATACAGATATCCAGATACACTGGCATTATGACATTTGTCTTATTTTTTATTATGTACATTATGATAATTGTAAATAGATAAAATGAGTGAGATAATTTTATGATGATATTGAGAATTACCTTTGAAAATTACCATAGCCTTGTCAATTGCCTGGTATTCTGAATTGTAGTAATACTTCTGGAAATTCTTCAAGAAAATTTCTATTATGGGATGCACTTTCCCCAATTTTTCAGAATTTGGGGGAATTTCAGATTCCCTGTCAGAGACATGAAGGTATTCTGTTATCTTCTTGAAACATCAGAGAGACATAACAGATTTTATACCTTCATTGCTGAGGAATGGATCAATAGACCATACTTGCTCAATTGTCTTGGCAGGGTGGAGACCCAAAATGATGTTTATACCGATGTACACTTTCAGTTCAGGTAGTGTCAATTGTGTAGTCCACTCTTTATCTGTATAACCAGGTGACACTTGTTGTTTTTTGTTTATGTCAAATGTAGAATATTTGTTTGTGTTGTCAAGAAGTAAATCCCAAATGTCACTTGAGAAGAGTAAATCAAAGTAATCAAGAGGTGTGGATGTGGTAGTATTGAAATCATTGGGTAATATTACATCCAGAGAAAACTGGAAAATCAATTGATCACAAATTTAATGACCAATTTGGAGGTTGGAAATGGTCATTTTGGAGTCTGTTTTCTTCATTTTCTTCATTGTCTACATCTAAATCATTTTCAATGTCTCTGATTTCTTTGACTATATTTTGCCACACTAAACAAGAAAGGGGTTCATTTTCTTCATCATCTTCTGATGTTTGATCTTCAGATGAAAGGTCAGAGTTTGACCCGACCAAATTTGCAAGAGAAATCAAATTGACAAGAGGTTCATCATTGTGAGATGAAAATGTACTCATAATTTGTGACACATTTATATTTCCATCATTGTTATTAGCATCCTGATCTAATTCAATTTCTATCATTTTCATCTATCATTTCTTCATCTTCAGTGTTAATATTATATGAAGTGCTTGGTCCAGCCATTGTCAAATTTAAGTTATATTACTATTGAATATTGTGACAAAGAGTATTATGCAGATTGAAGATATTGACTAATCACTGTCCAACAAGCAAATTGTTGATGAAGAATAGGAACTTTGGTATGAGTGAAATTTGGTATTGTCAAAAATAACTAGGAAAGATTGCACGTACTCAAGGTCATATTGATTTCCAATCCTGAATGTTATTTTGCAAACTTTTTCATGTGTTCCTGATGCTCTAATTGATATGAAAACTCTACACCCATATTCCCATTTCAGTATTAAATATGAAATTCTAATGTGAGGATGTAAAATAAATGATGTAAATAAATAAAACGGTTAAAAATTCAAATTCAAATGCTTTGCTTATTAAGTGTGAAATACAGTATGTGTGAATTGCAAGTAAATGAGTAAATGTGAGAAATACAAATGACATTAAATGTGTGAAATACAAATGGTGCTAATTGCAATTACACCCAAGAATTTGTATGACCAAGAATGTGCAAAATATTGTACAACCAAGAATTATCTCATAACAGTTACTGGAGTGAAGTGATATGAAGTGATACTTGCTGGATACTGATGCCAAACATAATTAAGTGTATACAATTAGATCTTTCCCTTGCAATTGAGCACAAGCAAATATTTCAACTTCTGTATCCCATTTGCCATCCTTGTGCATTTCACTCTTTTGTATCTAGTCTGCACCACTAGTGTACCCTTCCCCAATAAATGTTTTCAATTTAGACCAATTTCCTGGATCTGCTATGTATTCACAAAATTTTTAATCTGAATATATCATGTTTATTTTGATTCCCTACAAGTAGATGTGCAATGGTCCTTGGAAAACAATTTCCATCTCCCTCCAGTGTAATATTATCTATTCAGTAGACCAGTAAAATTCAAACTCTTATTTCACATTCAATTTCAAACAAAATTAACAATAATGAAAACCAAAATTATTGGCTGGGAATATTCTTTAATTGATTACATTTAGTATAATACTACAGTGAACTCTTCATTTTGTATGACTTAAAAACATGCAGCAAGGCAGCAAATTCTACTGCATTGTTGATATTGTGATGAACTTCCTTGTCTCCATAGTTAGGTGAACAAACTTGTCCCTCCCCTTTGTAATTTAGATTTTTGGTTTTAGCATTACAACTTCTCCCAATATGAATTCCAAATTTACTAGAAATTTTGCCTTCTTTGATATGCACTGAAACAAAATTGGTTGGGGAGGAACTGCACCACTAACTAAAATGTCAATGTCAATTTCTTGTAGAGTTTGATCATCAAATTTAGGTCATTCCTCATCACTGATGGAAATGGGTGGTTCATCACTGCTGATGGAAATAGGCTCATCACTGCTAATAATAACAGTAGTAGAACTTGTAACACTCTCAGTATCACTACTTGGGACAAATCCACCATCAGCTATTTGAGCTAAAATTTCAGCAGCCTCCATTGTACACCCAAGAGGGTCTGTCTTTGTACAACCAAGAAGTTGCACATTTTCACCTTCCATACACCCAGGAATTTTCAAGTTGTCTTGTGTGTCAGCATATAAAACTGTAGATGCATCACTGGAGACTGGGCTATTTGTGCCAATGTGAGGTCCCCCATCATCCTCTGACTCAGAAGCATACTCAGAATCACTAGCAGTTGGAATCAGTTCAGGATTTCTAGCTACATACCTTTTGTGGTGATATGGGGGTAAGCTTTTTTGTTGACTTTTCCATGCCTATCTTTGAGCTTGTAATTACCAGCATCATTCCTGTCCACAACTGTGTAAGGTCCTATCCATTAATACCCTTTTTAAGCTGTTTCATCTTAGTACTGGATAGGGGGTTCTTCCTCCATACCTTGGAACCTTCTGCAAATGCATTTCTTACATGCTTAGCATCATAGTTCTTCACCTGGTGCTTCTGGGCTTTCCTAATGTTTTCTCCAGCCACTTCCAGTACCTGCTGTTGAAGATTTATCATTTTCTCAATGGTTTCCTCAAGGGGAATTTCTTCTTCACCTTTCCTTTCATCAAGAGCCTCAAGATCTTCTTCCATCTCCCAGAGAAATATGGGCTCTTGACCATACATCATTTGGAATGGTCTGAATCTAGTAGAAGCCTGTTTTCTCACCCTGAAGGCAAAAAGAATGCTATCTAGTTTTTGTGCCCAGTCTGGTTCTTGAACTACCCTGTCACAGAATTCCAAGGTTTTAAAGAAGCACTCCTGTGTTGTGCAGTTGAATCTCTCAATTTCACCATTGGCTTGGGGGTGATAATCTGATGTAACATTATGCTTAATTTTAGTCAGATCATAGAAGAGTTCCATCACACTATTCACAAATTCTCTTCCCTGGTCTGAAATGTGAATTTTGGCTGCTCCATGATATGATAACAGATGCACTCATACATAAACTGGGCAACACCATCAGCAAATTTACCTTTCAGGGGCTTGGATTTCACCCTTTTACTCCTGTAGTCTATGCAGGTGACAAGGGTATTGTACCCCTCTTTAGTAACAGGGAGATTAGTCACTAAGTCAATACCAATTTGCCTGCACACTTCATGTGGAACTGGGATGGATTTCAGTTTGTCCCCACCTTATTAGCTTTCACACATTGGCAAGACTCCCAGCTGTTGATGAAATCTGACACTTTCTTCTTTATGTCAGGAAAGTAGACTTTGTTGGATAGAAGACTGTATGTTTTATCTCTGCCAAAGTGTCCACTCATAGATCTGGCTTCTATCGAGTTGCCTGTACCTTCATGACATTCTCTAATGAGCCTCCAATAATCATTTTCTTCTGGGATGCAGGGAATCCACTTGACTAAAATGAAATTTGTGGGCATACAGTAAAATTAGGTCCTCTTGGGCATACAGTTACTATTAATTTTAATGTGTTGTATTGGTAAACTGTACGACCAAGAATAATTTTATACATACCTGTACTGATTGAATCTATGTGCTTTTTGAAGATTTTTTGTCACTCAGGATCATACTTGAGGTACCTAATTCGATATCTGAATGCATGTTTTTCAACTCAAGATTGTACAAATGGTGGATAAACTCTGGCACCCTCAGGAGAAGTAAAATAATTGATATAATATTGACAAAGTTCACTAAATGAACTATTTTTGAGGATGATAGTCAAATCCTGCAAAGATTTGGCTGCTTCTGGTGAGGGTGGTATTACATCTTCGTCTTCCATGGTGCAAATGTTGATATTAAATTTGAATTTTGGGATTTTATACAGTATTAAGACATATGAGTAATATGAGATATTCAATTTTCAAAGGTATTCTTGGGCATACTGTTTATTTGCTCGTGTGTACAACCAAGAATTCTCATAACAATTGGCCTTTCAAGTTGGTTGATTGAAGTTAAAACTGTAATTTAAGTGAGCACTTTTGATCGCAGTGGGCATCCTTGAGCCCAGGAATGAAATGCGATCTGTGCGTTCCCCGGCCATGGCTCAATAGTGCACATATTAAGTGCTCACTCTTGAGCCATGGTTGGGGAACGATACGCGCTTTCGAGCCCGCGCGCTTTGAGTCCTGGTACGTAACATGTATACATGTATTTGTTTTCAAAGAAAAGAAAACCAGAATTTTTTTCAAGAAAGTTGTGTCAATTGTATTTCCAAATAAGGGTTCAATAATACAATGAAATATTTACAGTATACTTACAGGCGGCAATTGCGAGTAATCCAGTGGTAAATATGGAGTTTGAGCTATCACTGTCCCAGTTCTTTTCTTTACTGCCTGTGAGTGCAACATGCAGTACTATGTATGGTGTGAACAAGTATCTTGTATGCCTGCAATATAATTTAGGAATATATAGCTTCATTTAAATCAGTGAGAGCATGAACTTTTGGTTAGTTCCGCTAGTTTTTGCTTTTGTATAGGAAACAATTTTTCTTTTCTATGTCACTAAACAGAGCACAAAAGAGACACACACGCACGCACGCACGCACACATGCAGGTCTGTAATTGAAAGGGTGAAAGGGTGATAGATGATGCAATGTGGTGATTCAACCCTATGCATTGGCGGTTTGGGGGGGGGCGCAGGGGGCGCCCCCCCCCCCCCACGGCCAAAATTGTCTTCATTTTCATGCAGTTTTTCCTGATTTTTGGGCGAAAATAGGTAAAAATTGGGTTGCCCCCCCCACCTCCCCCACGGGCCGGGCGCTCCCCGTACAGGAAATCCTGGATCCGCCAATGCTATGCTCTTTTCGTATTCAAGGACTATTCCCAAATTAAGCAATGTTGCAATAGTGACCCACGTTGCATACAATTCAAGGTCGTTATGTACAATTCCTGAAATCATCAAACTCAAGTGCGACTTATATAGAACCGCAAAATCAAATGCAAATCAAAGAAAGCAAGAAGTATATTTTATCATACAAACATTCTAATCCAAACATTGATTCAAGAGAAAATAAATTCATCGACAATACCTTATGTGCTGAGAAAGTATGGGACCCCAGGTGGGGATCGAACCCACAACCTCTGGGTTACATGACCCATTGGCGGATCTAGGGAGGGCGCGGGAGGCACGCGCCCTCCCCCCACGGGCCAAAGTTTCTTCATTTTCATGCAGTTTTTGGGGATTTTTGCGCTAAAATCGGGTAAGAATTGGGGCGCCCCAAGGTTGGCGCCCCCTCTCCCCCTCCCCCCCCCACACGAGAAATCCTGGATCCGCCACTGTGACCAGTGCTCTACCAACTGAGCTACCGGGACCTCACACTCCCTCAGCATGATTATAGCCCATCACAGGCTATGTGTTATCCAGGTGGCTCCATCTCGGAACTTGGCATATTTCTACAACCTGGTGTATTACTACATAAGGTGCATGTGTGCATACAAAGAAATAAATATTCCTCAGGCTGTATGTTTGTTGAAGAGAAAATAAATTCATCCCCAGATGGGGATCAAACCCACCTCTTGGTTCGATCCCCACCTGGGTCCCATACTTTTTCAGCACATAAGGTATTGTCGATGAATTTATTTTCTCTTCAACAAACATACAGCTTGAGGAATATTTATTTCTTTGTATGCACAGTTTCATTTGTGGTTCGGTTCTAATCAGTGACCTGTGCTTGCTGCTGTTCTTGCATACGAAGGCGTAACTGATTCATCTGTTCTTGCTGCTCGAGCATTTCTTGTCGCATTTGTTCTCTCATTTTTCTCTGCTCCTCTTCCAACTTGCGCTGTTGCTCTATCATCTCTTGACGTGCTTGTATCAGGAGTTCCTGTCGCAATCTTTCAGCAGACTCCCTCTCTGATAACCACAAAGTAAGGCAGTCCATAATAAAAGTTATACTACAATGTCGTCTCGCATGAATTCATATTGTTATGCGTTAGTTATGCGACTGCTGACCTTTTTATCTCAATTTTTCTACTGATTCACCCGATATTTATCTGACAATTCCGGTATTTACATTTTTCAATCGATTAGCCACAACTACGATGTATAGTCCATCCAGAAAGTCCTGTACGGGGTGTTTTTTGAGCATAACCTTTGAAATATGAGGAATTTTATCACAAAACTTCTACGAAGTACTCGTGGCACCACACCTTAGTTACTGGCAAAAATTTGAACAAAATTGATAAAAGTTGATTTTCAATGTATTTCAATGGGATTTTTGCCAAAAGTGGCTGATAATGGAGGCATTTGGAGAATTTTTGCCCAAATTTGTTCCCACTTAAAATTTATTATTTCCTCCCATTTGAAAGCTTTTCAACCAATCTTTTTGAAATTGTACACCATATTAAGGCACTGTTCACACTTCATATGTGTGAAGTTTTAGATTGATTGATGCATTTTAGGGGAAATTATCTGCAAAAAACCCCGTACAAAACTTTCTGGATGGACTATACTCACCTTTCTCTTCCTTCCTCTTTTTGTTGCGCCAGTGCACAGCTCTTAATTCTTCGAAGCTATATTCGTTCACACCAGCATAAATCTTATTAAAACTATACATGCGCACTTCATCCAATTTCTTTTTCTCCTGCACTGCTGCTTTCTTTTGCATGTGTTGAAAGGGGTCGACTACCTTATTTTCTTTCCTGGCACTCAGCACTTTATCGTCCGACATTATGGGTTTTCGTGGTGTTCTGAAACAAATAAAAATAGGTCTGGATGCTACCAAAGATGATCAGCAAAAAGGAATTGGCGGTTTGCATAAAATATTATAAATAAAAACTGCATCAAGTTTATATCACTGTCTAGCATTATGGAAATTTCCGAACAGAGGTGTCTAACTTACACCATAGCTTGGTCGACGTTTTCCTCCTGATGTATAGGAAACGAAGGGGTATTCTGTGCAGCTACTTGACTGACTGGAACCACCGATGTTGATTTTTGTTTGACCTAAGTAAAGAATCATTAAATATTTGCGTTTGAATTTCTGCTTTGAAACGTAATCAAACAAATAGAAAAATCTGGCCTAATGAAGTAAAAAAGTATATGCACCTTAGCATTGGTCCATTTTCCGGGTTGCTGTTCGTTCTCTCGGTTACTAACCGATCTGCTAGGAACAGAAGCCCATTCACCACTCTGTTGCGGTAACACATTTCCACTAGCACATTGATTCTCATCACTGAAAACCTGGAACGACTGCCCCCTGTTGTTTTGTTGCAAGGGAATCCTGTCATTACCAAGACCCCGAGCTGGTCCTTTGCGATAAGAAAAATAAACATGTATTATAAATATAAAATCCGCATATTGATCTTACTTCAAGTTATCCCTTAAACGATTACTTGTGTGTAATCATCGAAATTTAAACCAGAATTTTCCGTTAACCTTGTCTGGTTGCACTTGCTCGATTAGTTGGAGCCTTTTTCTTTGCCTTGAGTTCTCCGAGAGCAGCTCTTTGAGGTTCCATACTTTCTGCGTCGTCCATTCCGTTCACTTCACCGCCAAGTGTCATGTTTCGAGTGACCCGAGTCTGGTACTCCCTGAAAGTAATTAATACATTTGTGGAATAAAAGGTGGTCCATTTAAATAAATAAAAACACGGGAAAAACGTACATGTACTTATCAAAAAGATTAATAGAGCAGGGCTCGACATAAGCGTCGGTCATCGGTTTTTTGCCGGCACTTTTCTTATTTGACCGACACTTCTGGTAAAGTCTTGGTCATTTTTACTGACATTTTTTTGCTTGAAATTAATGTTGAGTAGTCAACTTAACAGTCATTTAAAACAGTTGACCGACACTTTTGTTTTAGTGTAGGCCAAAATGACCGAGAGATTATCACGGATAGATCGATGCCTGATAGAGTATGGTAAAATACTCACTGATGACGTTTCCTCAGCAAATCTAACGGCTGTGCACCGTTCTGAATGCCTTGGTTGTAAATAGCATCGGCTTTCTTGGTGTTACCTCTGTTTTCCAATTCTACGGCCCAAGCCACATAGAACCGTGCCAGACCCGACGAAATGTTCGAAGTGAACATGAACTGGAAGATGTCCAAAGGTTCATCACAAAACTTAATCTGCAAAGTTACAAAAGACTTCAGGGTACTTTATCAAAAGACTTAATCTGTAAAGGTACAAAAAACCGCTGGGTATTTCACCTGGTACACAGCATCGTCCTTACTGAGTAAAAGAATATGGTGAAACCCGTCTTTCACGACAACCATCATTTGAAGCCGTCTACAGTTAACAGCTTCATTTTGCAAAACATTTTACAGAACCGTAACCAAATTTTCTATTTAAACGAATCATAGCTTTAAGACCATCTGTTGTTTACGACTCCTAAGGGCCCCAAACGGTATCCGTTAAGACAGATTTCAGAGTACATCTTCAAGAACTGAGCTATCTGTAGTGTTGAACGCAGATTATACCATCATTTGATTCTGGGTCATGGCAACAAGCTTTGTATACATGAAGTTATGGTTATCAGATTTATATAGCGCCTCTCCACAGATTTCTCATCGTACCAGAAGTACTTTACAACATTCACTTGTGCAAGGCCTTTCAGTGTTGTCATTCCTTTATGAGAAAGAGCCACCTCCTCCCAGATCAACTCCCTGGGGAGCATTCAGGTGACATATGGCAGCTATATCCGCATTTCTGCTTCAGCGCATCAACCTGTGGAAACACACATCGTTTCTGCATTCGCCTTGTCGCACACTCCTCTCACTTTTTTCGGTCACCTGGGTAGAAGTACGGTGGTTGGGCATGTTCCAACGGTCCACACGTGTTCTTTTATGTGCACAAATCACACAGGCATGATAGTACACACTGCAGCCTTTTTTAATGAGTCGCAGACCACTCATACAAGTACTAAAGAAAAATGCAATACCTTAATTTAGGTTTAGATGTTTATGAAAGTTAGTATAAAATAGAATAGAAGCAAGAGTTTAAATTCAAAATACATAGCTTACAATTCGTAGTCTACTGAAATTCAACGAGACAGCATTTTGGCAGCATGTCTAACGAATGTTTCCATCAGACCAAACAAAATATTACATTGGATTTATGGCCTATCACTCTCACGTCCGAGAAAGAAACATCTATTAGCTTACTATTGGAAAATCTAACATGTCATCACAGTAATCACCTTGGGATGGATGGCTATATACACAACGCATTATTGTACTCCAATGATACGTCTACATTTAGACACTGCACGCCTTTGTGAATACCGCCATACTACCCCATCCCTAATGTCCCATTTCTTTCTAAAGAAATTAAGTGCATAAAAAGTAATTAAGTGCATAAAATCAATTAATTGAATAATTAATTAATTAATTTAATTTAATTAAATTAATTAAATAAATAAATAAATAAATAAATAAATAAATAAAATTTAATTAATTAATTAATTAATAAAAAATTTAATTAATTAAAAATTAATTAAGTGCATAAAAAATAGACAAAATTTTATCATATACCATTATTAGTATTTTACGTAAGTGAAATTAAATACTAAATTAGCATCAACTACGTGGAATAGTGTTCTAGCCTGATAAAGTTGCCAAGTTTACCTTTTTAGAATATCTAAAAATAATTTTTTACAATACCTCTGTACAAGTTTACATTCGATTTTATTAAGTCAGTATAAAGCAAGTATTGAAATGTAAATCTGTACTTGTTAAGGAAGATGACCTTTTCACATAACATTAACTTACTTCTCGTAGGAAAATAAAAAAGGACAATCGTATCAACTTTAATAATGTTTACATCGACCTTCAGATTGTTGATCTATTGAACCGCTACATCCTACATGTATATGTGGCGCGCTGATGGCTAGAGGCCCTACACCTTACTTTTTCAGCGACTTCAGTAGGCGCTGGGATGACTCGCAGCTCGCTGCGAGCATCCCAATAGCAACTACGCAAGTCTAAACCTTTGGCTGCTACCTGCCGGACTGGTGGTGCAGCTGTGCTATTTTTAGCATTCCAGCTTGGCAAC
>JBCAUI010090546.1:0-19340 GCA_038406195.1 Haplosyllis anthogorgicola
TACGCCAGAAGTCGCCAGACGCTGAAAAGAAGGTCGTGTTCCCGGGGTGACCAATAGGCCACACAGGTGAACGACCAGGGAGTACTTGCAGGTGGCTAGACCAGGTATATCCTGTGGAGTCAGCTGCGTTGGATAGTTATAGCCCTTAAATTTTCTTTTTATCGAGGTCGAAGCACCTCCGAACTTCACTACCTATTAAACGCCGAACTTGAGTCATGAAAACTGAAGGAGACAAGGAGGGCACTCCTGTCGACCTGCAGGCTGGTGGAGCCGAGGCCGCCACCAGCGCAAATACTAATGCAAATACTGATACTCATGCTGAGGTGGCTGAACAGCCACCACCCTTGCTCGTGAGCCAGGGGGAAGAGGCCAATCCCCCAGAACTACGTGCAACAGGAGGCAGGACTCCGCCTGTCTCCAGAGCTCCAAGCCCGATGCCACGGAGCGCGGCATCGTCAGCCCGAGGAAGCCCGAAGGCGCCCTTGCCTTTCGGTCTTCCAACCGCGAAGTTTGGGCTGCGGATAAGGATCTCAGAAGTCTGTCCGGATGGCGAGTATCGGCCTATGGTCTTGCAATCTCGACATCTATGGATTGCTTCTGTTATCCAAGACTTGCTAAAGGCAGAGGTACCCGAGATCTATGAAACCATTCTAATGGAAGAATCTTGGGCTATCGTCTTCTTTGGCCGGAGATTGCTGAACGAGGGGTTGAGTTTCCCCGAGGCCGAGGGTGTGTCCGCACACCTTAGTTCAGGTTGGAGGACCTGGATAGGCCGACAGGTACAACTCAAGGCAGAACCCATCGCCATTCCAGTAGCCCGTCAGATGGTGGGCTACGCTATGAACAAAGCCCGAAAGCAGAGCGATGCTCGCAGGAGGGCACTGGAGAGTGACTACATGGACGGTTTTTGGCAGGTCCGTCGTGATAGGAGGGAGGATCGCCATAGGCACTCCTCGGATGAGGACACCCTGGTAGGAGCAGGTGTACCCGACCTTGCTGCTGCCCGGTTGAGCGAGCTAGACGAGACAACTCCTAAGACCCGAGGGCGGGGAAGGCCGCCGGCTGAGTCCGTGGTGTCTCCTCGACAACCCGGCAAGGCCGCTCGTGGTACCCCCACCTCCTCCAAAGGGGCCTCCAAGAAGCAGAAACGTAGGACCCGACATCAGCCCTCTCCAGGCCGAGGAACTGACTCTGACGCCTCTGAAGGGTCTAACATCTCTTCAGCCAGCCAGGCTACTTCCGCTAGTAGAGCAGGAGGGCGCCAATGGCGCTCTCGGCGCCGAGGTGACAGCAACTCGAGGGTGCAGAAGCTGACCTTCAACAATTTGGACCCCGAGTGTGGTCCTGAGGAATACTTGATGTGGCGCAGTGCTATCACCTATCACCTTCGAAATGGTTACAAGGAGTCAGTGGTCGCGCCCGCTATGATGAACGCCATAACCAAGTTGAGGGGAGCGCTAGGCCTTCGCAAGCAAAAGACCGTTAATGGCCTCCTGAAGAAGCTGGACAAGAAGTTCAAGATCTCCACGGACATCGATGCCCAGATGAGGGATCTTTACAACCTTCGACAGTTGGACAGAGAGACCGTGCAGGCTTTTGCTGCCCGAGTGAGTGATATGGTCGAGGTAACTGACGAGTTCTTCCCCGACAAGTGGACTGAAGAGCAGGTTGATGACATGTGCAGGGATCGCTTCTTCTATGGGCTCAGGGACGACCTTCGGTCGGCCTTGTCCTTCTTGCAGGAAGCACTCTCCACATATGACTTCGACGACTTAGTCGATGTAGTCAAGCGTCATGAGAGCAACCTGGCTCCCAGTTCCCGTCGGAGACCTGACTCGTCCTATCATCGGAACCCGAAATTTGGCGAGAAGTATGGGGACCGGGGACCCAATAACTCGCGTCCCCACCCTCGAGGCCGGATGGCCTCAGGCCAACAAGACCTCGAAGACTCTGGATCTGAAACTGGTCCTTCTGGATCAGACCCCGAGTCCGAGACTGATTCCACAAGTCGGAATTTAGCCTCGTTGGGTATCACCGACGTCGCAGCTCAACTAGCCAAAGGCCGCGATGCGTACGAGAAGAACGAACGGCGTTGTTACATCTGTGACAGTCCCGACCATCTGTATGCTAGCTGTCCACAGAAGGGTTCCCAGAACGATCCTTTCCGAACTTTAAACGGGAAGGGGGGATCGCGCAAGCAGGGAGCGCGGCCCCCAAGGTCCGGAAAGCCCACAAAAGCTCCACAGACCGCCGCCAGCCATCCGGCAACGGCGAAATCCAACTAAATTGGCAGACCAGACAAACCCCCTGCTTGAACGACAACGCCATCGGAAGATGGGTGGGTACCGATAACATAGGGCGTATTTCCGTGAACGGAGAGAGATGCTTCGCCGTTTTGGATACCGGGGCCAACATCAATCTGATAACGCCCGGGTATGCCAAACGCCGTAATCTCCCCGTGTACCCACTGACTGATCTGACTGGCGGATCTCGTTCGTCCTCCATAGATGGGATAGGCGAGGCCCGCTTCGATGTAGTCGGTTATGTAGTCATCCAGGTACAGGTGGAAGCTGTGAAGGGTTACAACGAGGACATCGTAGCCCTGGTGCTCCGAAGTGATTCTGACTTCGCCACCAGAGTCCCTGTTCTTCTAGGCACCCCTACACTGGACCGAGTAGTGCAAGTCATACGAGAGAGCGAGATCGATGTGCTGGCAGCCCCATGGGCAAAAGCCCGCATCTCGTTGTTGATAAGGGCGCACAGGCATCTCTTGCGGAGAGCAGTGAGTCGCAGGGCGCAAGGAAAGGTGGCTCGGACTTCCGATCCCTTTCAGGAGGTGAAACCCTTGGTGACGGGAGAAGACGGTTTACCCATGGCTACTGAAGCTGAGCTGAAGGCCATGCGGGAAGATCCCTTAGAGTGGGAGGACATGGTGCGTGCCCGTTCAGATTTGGAGCTACCCCCCTTCCACAAAACGATTGTGAGAGGTAAAGTTGGGAGTTCTGTAACGGCGGGACGGCTTAACGTCACCACCACCGAATTACTCGCCAACGAAGGACGTCTTCCACCTGGAGTCCGACTGTGGTCCACTTACTCTACCTTAAAAAGGGGTTCCCGAAAGGTATCCGTTCTGCTTGAGAACACTACTGCGGCTCCACAAAAGCTGAAGGCCGGGACGTCCCTAGCCCGAGTGGCTGTGGGAAACCTGGTACCCGATAAGTTTATCCTGCCCGGAGCAGTAGCCAAGCTAGACGAAGAGCTGGGCATTACCCATCCCTCATCCGAGCCCGAGATGAGCGAGGATGAACGAAAGGATAGGGTGATGGAGAAGCTCGACCTTAGTCGACTAGATGACTGGCCTCCTCAACTTGCTGCCAAGGCACGAGCCTTGATACGGGAATTTGCTGACATATTCGCCCTTAGTTCCAGTGAGCTGGGCTGCACTACGGTGGTGCAGCACGAGATCGTTGTTGATGATGAAACGCCGATCAAAGAGAGATTCCGACGCGTACCCCCCCACATGGTGGAGGAGGTGCGTGAACACCTGAAGGTCATGCAGGAAGCTGGAGCAATAGCCCCGAGTGATAGCGCTTGGAGCAACGCTGTCGTCTTGGTACGAAAGAAGGACGGTGGCCTAAGGTTCTGCATCGACTTCAGAAAGCTCAACAGCAGGACGAGGAAGGATTCGTATCCCCTCCCATGGATACAGGAGACCCTTGATAACCTGCAGGGAGCTTCCCAGTTCTCATGTGTAGACTTTCTGTCTGGGTTCTGGCAGGTCCCTGTAGCACCGGGATCTCGAAAGTACACGGCCTTCACCGTTGGAAACCTGGGTTTCTTCGAGTGCCGGCGTATGCCGTTCGGCCTCTGTAACGCTCCTGCCACCTTCCAAAGGTGTATGCAGAACGTTTTGGGGGAGCTGAACCTGAACTTCTGCCTGATCTATCTCGACGACGTTATCATCTACTCGTCCTCCAGGGAAGATCATCTGGTGCGACTGAGAGCGATCTTTGAGAGATTGAGGCTGCATGGACTCCGGCTGAAGCCCTCCAAGTGCCAGTTCTTTCGGACTGATATCGTGTACTTAGCTCACCATATCTCCAAGGACGGTATACGTCCTAGTGAGACTAACGTGGAAGCTATTCAGTGTGTCCGGGAACCCAGCAACTATACGGAGATATGGTCTTTCACGAATCTCGCAGGCCACTACAGGCGTTTCATCCCTGGTTTCTCACAACGAGCTAAGCCGCTTACCGACTACCTGAAGGGGGAGGGAGCTACCAAGAAAAGAGAAGCGGTAGAGCTTTCCCGAAAAGCAAAGCAGGCTTTCAAGGAATTGAAGGCCGCCCTACTCAGTCAACCTGTCTTGCAGTTGGCAAGGTTTGATAGGCCTTTCTTGCTGTATACCGATGCCTCCAAGATCGGCTTGGGAGCTGAATTACAACAGCAAGATGATGATGGCAAGTGGCACCCCGTTGCCTATGCTAGTCGTACTCTGCACGAAGCTGAGAAGAACTACCATTCGAGTAAACTCGAGTTTCTTGCTCTGCTATGGGCAGTAACCAAGCAGTTCAAGGAGTACTTGATGCATGCACCGTTCAAGGTGAGGACGGATAATAATCCTCTCACCTACGTTCTCACCACCCCGAACCTCGATGCCACTGGACATCGATGGGTAGGTGCCTTGGCGAGCTATAATTTCAGCTTAGAATACGTCAAGGGGACGAAGAATGTCACAGCTGACACCTTGAGCCGTTTGGAGCCGGAGAGTAAGCTGACTGACCCCGAGTTGGAGTCCTACCGCCGAGTTAAACTCGAGGGAGATACCATCAGTCTGGATGCAGATGACGTTAAGGCCGTGTTGGACGGAGCCCTGGTGGGGACAAGCGACCGTGCAGAAGCCGGTGCCCCCGCCATGGCCCGCTTGGCCCAAAGTTACCTGCAAGCCAGAGATGTAGGCCCAGAGACCGATGGAGAATCAGACAAAAGTCTGGATTCACTGGCAGAGGCCGCCCTTCTAGGTGTTCTAGTGCGGGCAGCCAAGTACCAGCCCATTGAGCATGTCGATTGGCAACAAGCGCAGAAGGACGATCCCGTCCTAGACAAGGTTGCTAAATGGGTGTTGGGAGGCAAGACTGGACCCCTCGCCACTGCGTTGGGAGAGGATGCCCCCACCTCTGAGGGTCAAGCCTACATCAGACAGAGAGAGAATCTCATCTTCTTGCACGGGTACCTGTATGTGAAGTACACCCCCCGAAATGAGAGCGACCCACTGACACTGTTCGTGGTGCCAAGGTCGTTCAGACAACAAGCTGTTGACGGTTGTCACCGCAATGCAGGACACCAGGGCCAAGAAAGAACCTTGTCGCTCCTTAGAGAACGATTTTGGTGGCCTGGTCTCACCAACCAAGCTCGCAACTCCGTGCGGGGTTGCCAGCGTTGCATCAAATTCGAAGCGCGGAGTGTGAAGACGCCGTTGATGCCGATTTACGCTACGGCACCGATGGAACTGATGCATGTAGACTTCACGAGTATCGAGCGCCCTGTAGCGCTCAACCAACAACCCAAGGTGATTCCAGTGTTGGTCTTCACCGACCACTTTACACGGTTCGCCTTCGCGTTCAAGACTTCGGACTACACCTCCCGTACTGTTGCCGACGTGCTGTACAAGCAAGTCATCTCACTGTTCGGGGCCCCGGCCAGGCTCCTCAGTGATCAAGGGACGTGTTTTACCAGTGCGATAGTCGAAGAACTTTGCAAACTTTTGGGAGTTGAAAAGTGCCGGACAAGTGCGTACCACGCCCAGACCAATGGCCAGGTAGAGCGAATGCACCAGACCATTATGCGGATGATCGGGAAGCTGTCCGGCGACCAGAAACTCAACTGGGATGACCATCTTGCTGAGATAGTGCAGGCATACAATGCCACTCGAGCAGATGTCACCGGGTTCAGCCCTTTCTTTTTGATGTTTGGGCGAAGACCCCGACTCCCCCTGGATTTCTTCTTCCCCACTGTTCGTGGAGAGTCGAAACCAGTGCGCGTACCAGAATACGTTGCCACCCTCCTGGAGCATCTAACGCTCGCTTTCAAGGAAGCTCGCAGTGCGCAGGCATGGGAGGCTGAACGTCAAAAACGCTACTACGATAAGAACACAGGTTCGGCTGTGTTACAGTCTGGGGACGTGGTCCTCATGCGAACAGACGCCTTCATGGGCAAACGCAAGATCAAGGATCGATGGGGTGACACCCCGTACATCGTTGTAGAGCAGCTCGCGGGCGGCCTCCCGGTGTACCGAATCAAGGATGAAGCTGGCCGAGTAAAGACCACTCATCGAAATCGCTTGCTGTTTGTCTGCTCGACAAAAGATGAGCCCGGTGATGGGGCCGATGTGTGCCCAAACCCACCAGATGGACGACAAACCCCAAGGCAACAGATCCTGAGAAGGATGCAGTATGTCAGCCACTCGAGTTAAGTGGGCACGCTCTGACTCCTGAGCGACCCAGAACGGTGCCTTGGGCGTGGATTTTTGGTCAATACCGACCTATACCCTGGGTGAAGAGTGAAGCACCCGAGAAACAGATGGAGTCAGTCTCCCCAGACCCAGCTACCCGCCCTGATGAAGCCGATAAGTCCATCGGGCTCGGGGGATGCATGGCTGAAGGAGACGTCGATTGAGGCCGATTCAAGTAAGCGGCCTACAACCTGATGTGTTAGCCTCGGGGACAAGGTCGATCTCGGGCTATGCAAGCCCGAGACCTACGGTGTCCTGACGTGAGAAACGCCCTAAGTTATCGAGCTTAGGAACAAGGACGACTGCCAATTAAACCCGAAGCTACACCAAGTGCCAGGTGGCACTTAACTTTTCTGGGGGAGAAGGACGTGGAAGGCGGATGCGCAAGCCGACACGCCCTGCCGGTGAGGGGTACCAAATTCGACCTGCAGCACAGATGTTAACTACAGAAGGCCGATTCGCGACCTGAAGTGCGAGGTCAAGGCGCTGGGGGAGCCCGAGCTCCCTACCCGACCATCGAGATTCCCCGAAGGAGTTGTAAGAGGCGCATCCTCTAACAACTACCGGTGTATCAGAAGATACTGTAAATACGAGATACTGTAAATACGAGATACTGTAAATACGAGTTACCGAGTTACTGAGTTCGAGTTACATTTCGAGTTAGAAATAAGAGAGAACTATCGGTGTGCTACAAGAGTAACTTTATTTAAAACGATAAAAATGATATGCGAGTACATGTAAAACGATTGGCTGGAATAATAGTAGATCTTTGGTCTATGATACCGGTTAAGAAATGTGTATATGGCGTATATCTAAAAACGAACTACTTAACGACTAAGGGTCTTCGACCCTTGAGGTAAAAGAACGACTTACAAGCTACAACTACTAATTAAAACGCGGTGACCGGGATCGACCCGAGGTCGGAACCTGTTACACTAAAAGTAATACACAGTTCATCAAGTGATATTATGAACACTGCGGGTTTCCTGATTCCAATTGTCAATGTGAACACGAATACATTGTAAAGGCACAGTGCGAAATCCGATTAAAAGGCAAGTCCGATTAAACTGCACGTTGATAACCATCCGTGAATTGGGAGGGATGTCACTGGTTGGAGCGACTATTGTCGCTGGGTGAGACGACTATTGTCGCCCTCTAGCTCTTCCTCGTGCAGTCACGAACGCACCGTGGCAACGGTGTGTCGTTCGTCACGTCGGGGTGGAATTTGCTGAAGTGCCGTCGAAGCAAATCCGGACTTCTCCAGGAGGGAACGAGCTTCTTCCCATTCTCATCAAGAGGTTCCTTTGGACACCTTCCACAGATGAGAACGCAGCGGTAATGGTTGGCGAGCACGTGAGCCACGAACGAATCGTCGTTTCGGCCCACGGTGCCACAGTAGGGACAAAGCCGAGCAGCTGTTGCTAGCGTACTGACGGAGTGCCGTTGAAAAGCATCTGCCTTGTGGGGAGGGCAGAGGAGCTTCGGGTATTTAAGCTCGCCGACGTTGGAAACGATGAAGGCTAGCTGCTGGGTGCCCGCCCTCTCGCCCTTCGGCATGGTGGAGCCCGGTTTCTCCGCCGCCTTAGTACGTATGGTGTCGGGTTTCTTCCGATCCGAGATCCAGACCGGGTAATCACCGTCGTCACGGTCCAGCCACCGGACTTTCTTGAAGTGGCATCCTCGGTAGGTGACCCGTAGGTCACTGCTGCTGCAGTCCGTCATGTACTTGAGGGTGAAGCCATCGACCTCGCGGAGACTAGGACGCAAGACGTCCTGGACTTCGTCGGAGTCCTTTGGGAAGGACACCTTTTGGTAGGCGTTGACTTCATGTCGGAACGCCCTCCTCGCTTCCTTCGTCTGACCAGCTTTCTTGTCGTGAGACCGTTGAGCCTTCTCTGGGGATGGAGCATGACCAGAGGTCTCGGCTGTAGCCTCAGTCTCCTCCTCAGCCACCGCGGCCACCTCATCGACATCACCAACTACGCCGTCGGGATCATCACTGTCCCCGTCGTCCTCCTCTCCCTCGACTTCTTCTTCCTTTTTCTTCTTGGGCACCGCGTCAGGTGAATCATTTTGAATTCGCTTGGAACCCGACTTCAGTGGGGGCGGTGGCACAGGAGTTGTTAGCAGATTGCCGAACACGCTTGAGAAGGACGATTGAGGTGTACGGAAGCCGAAAGTGAACGGAGTGGCGCCAGACGTGGAAGGCATTGCTGGTGGAATTCCGGGGTTGGCAACGATGCCAGTGTCCTTGCTTGCTGGAGAGGTTCCGCGGGAATCTGTTTTAGACCTTCTCGGGGTTAATGGCCTCCCAGGTCGCCCCGATGTGGTCCTTGACGTTGTTGCAGTGGCAGAGTCGGAATCTGCAGCCTGTTTGGACCTGAGGGACATGATGTCTTCAAGGTCCCCTCCGAAGATGAACTGATCACCGTGTGAAGTACGAACACCAGGAACTGACTTGACCGTCCCAGAGGGATACATCACGTTCGTGCTTGTCGACCTGAAGTCGAGGCCGCACGAGAAGAGATCGCTAGCAAGGGCGCCCACCGAGGTGTAGCGCCGTGACAGTGTCAGTCCGCGGACTACAGCTTTCATACGGGACATGGTCTCGTCATGAGAGGCCTCCAGGGCGGTGTTGCGTCCTTCTTTGAAGGACTTCACAGCTGCAGACATCGCCTTGCACGTCTCTTGACGGCCCTTGAAGTCGATGTCGCCGAGTAGGCGATATATTGCTTCTGGTGGAGCCTCGGGGTGGTCGTCCAGTGCAGCACGCATCCGGGTTATGGTCTCTTGGGACTTCTCCTCGAAAGCAGCACTAATCTCGTGTGCAAGTCCGATGTCTTCAAGTCTGCAGACTTGTTGACGAGCATCGTGGCGCATACGGGCAGAGACTCCCTCGAGTAACAAGTCGCCTTCGTAGATAGACACGTACTGTCTTTTAGGGTCTTCATCAGGTGCGAGGTACCGACAGGTCTCCAGCGAATAGCCGTCTCTGAGACCTACTGTATAGTTGGAGTCTTCGTGCTCTTTTAGGGCGCCCAGATCCAACACGACAATGTCTTTGGTGCGACCCCCTATATCCACTGTTACGACCACGTTGCCTGTGGCTCCGAGGTTTCGAGGTGAATCCAACAGAAAGGAGGTGTACACTGGCGGCGTCTTCCTCATGGTGGATAGCCGTGTGTCAGCTAGAGTAGGCAGCACGCTGGGAGTCACCCACCAGGCGTCAAATGGGATTATGGCATAGCCATCTCTGTTCATGATCATCTCATGGCACACAAGTTTCTGCATTGGCAGGGGAGGTGTCTTCTGTCACCCTTGAGAGACGGCCACTTCAAACTCATCGTCCAGGAAGTATGCAAACAAAGCAGAGGGTGCTCCCGTCAACCTGTTGACCGGCCATTGGCCAGCTCGTGTTGATGAATCGGTGTGCACCAGGATGCCGTGTGGTGAACGGTCTTTCTTGTAGAGTGAGTCCAGAAGGACTATTGCCTCTGTGACCGGCCACCGAGTTTGACCCACATACACGTGAACTCGCACCATGCCAAATGCGTGACTCAGTTGTTTTCCTTTGGAAACTGGTGTGACTGTCGTCATCAGCAGTGCGATGTGTGGATCGGGTTTCCACCCCTCGGGTGCCTCGTGGTTGCCCCCTTGGTATTTGCCAAAGGCTTCAAGGGAGATGAGTTCCTCCATTGACTCTCGAGAGCGAACCTCGAAAGGAATCTTGGTGATCATGGGTAAACACATGACGGAACCCCAAATCTGCACTGTCTCCGGGGTTGCTAACGAAATGTCGTTCCTGAATGGAGTTGCAGCCGTGTAAGCTTCGTGGTGTCTTCTAGACAGCACGGCGAATCGATCTTCACGGGTCATGAGTGTGAAGTCAACTGTACTGAGGTCGACGGTTTGGAGGTCCACATCCTTCGGGTGCAGGAGCTTAGGAGGCGCATCGCCCCCAGCCCCCTCTTGTTCGCCTTGACCGGCCATGTCTTGGAGAATGTCTTCAAGTACAGCTGCTGCCTCGCTGTCTTCTGTAGGGTTAAAGGGTGTAGTTGGTGCCGTAACTGGAGAGCGACCTTTGATCATGCTCGAAACGAAAAGTCGTGTTGAAGGTCGTGCTGTTGGCTGAAAGCTGCAAACCTGAAATGGAAAGCAAACAACAGTGAAAATAGGAAAAGTTTCAAGAAAGGAGAACGGGTAAACCCGACTTCGGGCTTTGTAGACCGATTTCGGGCTCCCCACTCGAGGTTTCAAGGGCGAAATTCGAGCTTAACATGAAGATTGTGCAGCAAAGACACTTAATCGAGCTTGACGTGCAATTTCGAGCTCTTTGCATCGATGTAGCACGAAAACCACGAACCCGAGTGGAGAACCACGAACATTTTCACCCTCTCCGAAGTCAAAGCTCGCAACATAGGGTGAATTGCAGCATTGACAGCTCGTCAAGGTGGAAAACCACGAGACCAAAAAGCAAAACCACGAACTTGTTTCATTAAACCTGATTTCAACTAGTTTTAAAATACACGTAGTATCTACCCAGATGAAATTTCGAGTATGACAGTGACATCCAGAGGGACAGTTTGTCCTTGTCTAACAATTTCTCGAGCTCAAATGCGATAAACATGCAGAAAAAGAGTGAAAATACCTACCAACGAGCACTAGTTAAAACGCGTGCAGCCTTCTCCAGCTCCAGCTTCAATATGGCGCCTTCACGTGAGTCCACTCAAGCCGAACCGAGGCTGACCCAATGCGCATGGCAGTGAAACCAAAAACAAACCGCGCGCATGAGCAGACGCCGGTGCGCATGCGCCGATGACGTCACAGCTGTCAATAAAAGGGGAATCTCGCGGCGGGCTTGTCAGAAAGTGAGCAGACATCACAGAGACGACACGTCCAAAAGAGAACCCACGTGATGGACCAAACGTCTAGGCCGCCAACCGGCCAGGAACCCTACCTGTAAGTTACTGACTATGCCAGTGGAGATCGAAGCTCGAAGAGGTCGGCCTTCGGCCTGACTTAACCCGAGCCCGAGTGAAAGAAACTTGGAAGTGCATGCTTGAGAATTCTGGGGGAGAATTACTGTAACATCGAGGTGTTTATTTTCTGGTGACAGGCCGAACTGCGGCCTTGATAATAGCTTTTGTTATGTATTTTGTTTGTTATTTTATTTCAGTTTCGTTCTCTATTCGAGATGCCGCAAGGGTAAGCGATTTGATCTCAACGCCCTTGCGGGTAAAGCCAACAGAACCGGACATGTCACTCTTACAGCCGTCCTTATGGAAATGTGCAGTACCACTACAGATTTAGACTCACAACTCGTCCTAGCCCACGACTTCCTGTCATTTGCTGAAAACCGGTATGCTTACAACACCGCGCACAAGAAGGCGAACACCTACTTCAAAAGCCGCAAAGTCCCCATTGGGGACCCCTCACGTCTCACCACGAAGTTAGACATGTTTGATGAAAGCCTCAGTGACCTTCGGGCCAGGGAACCAGCGGTACCCGACCTGTTTTCGAGCTGGGTCTCATCGGCCAATGATGAGGAGAGGACGGCAGCAGCCCGATTCTCCTTTACTCAAGTGGTGACAGGTTCCAACTCAGCAGGTTACATCTCTGATTCGTCATTGGTCAACCCAATCAGGATGCTCGCAGCTGAACAACGCCTGCGAGGTCGATTTGAAGTGTGGGAGGCCGAAAGTGCTGAACTGCTAGCAAGAGGAGTAAGGACCTGGGATGATGAGCCCGTGGCCCATACCCAGCCCCTCACCTTCATCATGTACGCCGATGGACAGAACCCCGCTGCCGCAGTGGACCGTTTCGGCCCGTACCTGTGCCGGGGTGCCCGCCCACTCTTCCCCGCAGACATACTGGAGAAGATGGCGGTGTGCTTGGGTGATGGGGAGCCTCCGGCCCCCGCCCCTTCGGCGTCTGGACCAGAGTCTAGCAGCCCGCAGCAGAGTGAGACTGTGTACCACCACGACTTCCTTAGCAAGAACACTGACAGGTATATGAAATACGACGGATATGATGATGAACACGTTGAGATTAAAGAAGCCGCGAAAGTCCTCTTACAAGGACTCAACCAGCTCCCAGAGAGAGACGTCACTCGGAGATCGCCCATCATTCGGGCTTCGGCCTTCTTGGTTGAAGTTCTCAGGGCGCAATACGAGCAGAGATCTGGTGAGAAATCCGCCGTTCCCCCTCAACAACGCCGAGGTGGAGGACGACCAGGGGACACCTCTGCTCATGACCGATTGGGACGAGACCCAAACTCGCGTTCATCACGGACACAAGCCGAAGATGTTAGGAAGGTGCGGAACAAGAGCCCGCCCTCCATACGGAGTGCAGTCGCCGTCCCGAGAGAGTCATCGCTCAACCGTCACAACCGAACCCGAGACACCGAGACTGCCTCCGGAGCCCAACCAGTGGTGGAAACTCCTAGAACTACAAGGGGCACTGCAGCTAAGCCCGAGGCAGAACCGCAGCCTACCTTTGCATACAGGGATGTAAGGGTGGCAGACAATCCCGAATTAGCCAGGCAGTGGGCCGCCCAACGGGAAGCCCGAGATGCCGCCACCAGTTCAAGCTCTGCCGGGGTCCAACAGGACTCGGCGGCCACGACGACAACGACCCCACGGGAGACCACTGATAGGCCGCGTCGGTCCCACAGCACTGGACATGACTTGGCAAAAGCCAGACACCGCTCTGCCAGTCGCCACCAGAGGGATCGAGGTCGAGAGAGGTCCCGTGGGCGTCCTTCTACCTCTAACCAGACTCGACTAGATGCTGCCCGGAGAGAATCGAGAAGGGACAGCCACTCATTGCGGTCTCCGCTCAGGAAGATGGATTATCCGAATCCAGCAACGGAGCCGAAGGAATACTTCAAAGATTCCGTGCCCTACGGAGTCGAGGGAATCGGCGATTACCAGAGCGATGAATGGGCTGGTGACCTCGTCGCGAGGTACCCTAACCACTACAAACAGATGGCTCGATGGATGGCCTTCACTTTTGAGTTCTTCATGAGGGCGCGGGCTGATCATAATCAGCACAACCTGTTCCGGATACCAGAGCCAGAAGACCTGCTGATAGGGAACTTCATGCCTCCGAGGTTCAACGAAAACCCGCATGTCACCGGGGAGGAAGAAGCCCGATACCGGCTTATGGCCTACGGTGGGGCGCTCTTCCATTGGGCACAACGGTCTCACACCTTCAACCGAGACGAGTACGTCAAAGCTGGGAAACCGCCGGCTATGGTCCCGAAGTCCGTGAAAGAGCTTCGACGGATGATCGCGTACATCGATGAGATCAGTTACGACGACATGTTTGAGTGTTATGAGAACGAAGTCCATCACATGGGAGCAGATCGTTGCCCGATGTCCGTCGACCTACAGTCCGTATCAGCCAAGCTGTTCGCCCAATTCTATGGTGTCTCGACCAGAACATTCACCCGTGGTCGTGGCCTGGTGCGCGATTTTTGCAAGGACTTCCTCGCGGGGTCCACACCCGCAGCTGTTGGAGCCGCCCCCAGAGTGAAGCCTCAGAGCGAAGCCCAGCCAGATGATTTCGAGGACGCAGAACCTGATGAAGCAATAGCCTCTTCAGCTACACCAGCTCCTCCCAGGGAAGCATCTGTCCCAATGAGCTTGGACGAGGAACTACTCGGTGAGGGCGAGACACTAGTCGACGTCGAACTGGGCGAGGTGTGGGGAGACACTCCTGAAGCCGAGGACGTCACCCAGACACCTGAACAACGGCCAAACACGCCGATACCAACGACAACTGAACCCGAAGTGCCAGTGGAAATACTCTCACCACCCATCCCCAGACCCCGAGGGTTGTTAGCAATTCCAAACCGCCCAATAGGGATGGGAGAAGTCGCTAATGTATTGAGGACGAGCAGTGTCTACACGAGCATGACCACCTCATACTCTAGTATGACAACGTCTGTCATGACCTCGTAAGGACCGGCCATGGTCATTTCGACGGCAATAGCCACAGTTCGACCTGCATCCTTCATCCCAACATCACAGAGTGCTAACCGTGCACCACCGGGCTTTCCTACCGATGAAACCTGGGCGTTTCGCCCTTCATCCCGACAAGAGTCCGGTGATACTGCTGATGAAGACATGAGTATGTCTAGCTTCTCCATGGTGGACGCCGACGCCGAGTCTACCCACTCGAGTTTCACCGTCATCAGTGACGTGCCCTCAACCAGGTCGATCGCGAGTGGAGATGCCGGAGAACCTGCTTGGTTCCAGGGCTTCCAGGGCTTCAAGACTCCGTTGTCGCCCTCCCACAAGAGGAAGCAAGACAAAGATGCCGACCAGAGTAGCCCCGCGGTCAAGAGACTTAGCGGCGGCCACATCGACACCACCGGAATTACCTTTGACCGCCCAAGTGAGGAACATGAAGACCCCTCTACGAGTTAGGAGTTCTACGATGACAACTCGAAGACCGAAGGTCAGATTCGACTACTTGACCGGATTTAACTTTTACTGGATTAGACTTTTTACCTGCTCACGTTCTAATTGTGTTCATAATCGTGTTTATTACCATGCTCATTTTAGTCGTACCTATTCAGTTTAATCGTACTCACGTATGTTAAGGACGACCCGTCTGCCTGTTATCCTAGTAATAAGTCTATCGTTACTGTAGCTTAGTCAACGTTGTAGTCGAACGGTAGTGTTTTTAACTTTTTAACTAAGGCCGACCTTAGGTCAGCACTTCGTTTACTCTTGTAGAATTCCGACGTTTATCAATTATTGTACACTGTGATTTAAATGCCGTTTTAGCCGAACTTTTATATCCGCGACTTTTGCGTACTGTACACATGTATTTTTATAGTTTTACTGTTTTTAGAAATAAAGCAGGCCACGAGGTCGTGGCAAGGATCTGGGGGAGAGTGTCACGGTCCAAAGCCTCGGCTTGGGCAGCTCGGCCTCCCTCTGAACCTTCCCGCGTGCTTGCGAGGGTCAATAGACTCTGCAGGCCGCTTTTTGGTTTTAGAGGCCGAGACCGGGCTTCCCAAGGCCGACTTCGGGCTTCCCAAGCCCGACCACCCCGTTCCCAACGGGCTCTCAGAGTCCGTGTTCCGAGCACGAAGGTCGGTTCGACCTTTGTGCGCATGCGTGACGGGATGATGACGTCAAACGTTCTAACGACGTCATGATTCCGGGTCACGTGACCCACCTACGTCATTTTGGCCGCCCCAGCGGGGGCATAAAACACCGAGGTCGCAGGACCTCGGGGCAGTTCTGTCCAGACCCTCCTAGAGTCCACATCGAGCCCGATAAGTCGAGCTCTCCCAGATCACTGCCGTGACAAGGGACGTTTCAAGCGTATTCCCTTGCGTTGTTATCCTTTAAGCCGAAGGGTGCGAGCCGGGCTCGCCCTGTTAAGATTGCGTAGCTATCCGCCCGGGAAGCATAAATCCTACGAAGTACGTTGTCTGGCGGGATCGCCAAGCATTTCGACCAGCCGGAAGATCGCGAGACCGGGGTTCTGTCACAGCCCGGTGACCGATATCAGAGACACCCATACATCTTAGCCCGAGCTTCGGGGTAGGAACGAAAGAACTGTGACATATATACAGGGAACGTGTTCATTACCACGCTCTAAAAATAGAACTAAAAATCTAATAAAATGTATCATCATTAGTTCGGCCAGTCCCAATGTGACACTTGTAAAAAAATAGCATTCTGCTTGAAAAATAGAAAAATAAATCCGGATTTTTTAAACAATGACATTAATGATAAAAATGATAATATAATATTTCAAATTATAATAAGAACATGTGATATCACCGTTGTCTATCAACGGAAAACATAATACGGGCATACACTCAAACTCGCAATTGAATGCCGTGACGGAATTGATCGAACACATATATGTGCACAGAAATACGGTACATGTGTCGAGACACATATACATGTGCACACATGTAGACACATGTCTGACCAACTCTCACACAAAAATTGAGCATATGTTTCACAAGAGGATTTCTCGTGAAAAATAGAAACATGTCCGACACGTTGTATCCCTGTATAACTCAATGGTAGATACGTGGCAAAAAGTTGAAACATCGTGTCCCAAGTGACGACTTGGCACTTAAGACAATAATATAGATATAATACAGTCTGTTGCTAAAAATAGAATATACACGTTATTTGGCAAAATCATACAGTTTCATCTGTTCATACACGGAGTTGATATCTTTCTCCATCATATTGTCTTTGTCGCTGGTCGGCACCTTTGATGTGGACGTTTTATCTGACGTCTTAATCTCAAGCTCGTCAATTTTCTTGGAGTCACTTGAAATTTGAGATTTACATACACTAGCGAGGTGTCCGTTCTTGTGACATTTAAAACAGTCGACTTCACATGGTATTTTGCATTTCTTTACCATGTGCGGGTGTCCGCACCGTGTACACTTAACGTTACGTTGTGGCGTTTTAGCGTCTTTGACGTTTTTGTTTATACCAATAGTTTCAACGTCAACGTCACGTCTATATTTAGAGGTACCATTTGAACCATCGTCGCACTGGGTAGAGATGGCAGATGCACGCCTTGCTATAGATTTTGCATCATTCCAAGATATCTCAGACGGGTCTTTAGCGACTAGCTTTTGACGGATTCGGACGTCTGACGTTCCGTTACACAAGCTGGCTATCAAGACGTCATTTTTGTTTATCCATTTTCCATTATTTGCTATAAGTTCTAGACGCAAAATGAAAGTTTCAATGGACTCACCATCCCTCTGTTTGGCATGGAATAAATGATGACGGGCTTGCCACGCCAACTCTACCGGCTCTGCCACCTTGTGCAGTAATTCTAAAATATCATAGGCGTCAGATTGAAGTGACGGATCGAGTTCCGCATCTAGAATGTCTTGGCCTCTACCTCCTATATACATACGAACTGTGCACACTTTTTGTTCCGTCGTCAGTGCTGATAGCGGTCCTCCTAATAAATTACGCATCTCGCGTTTAAAACGTCTGTACGTTTCTGGCAAACGTTGTGCATCGTCCCAGAGTGGAGGTGACGGAGCTTGCACTGGTGGGAAATATACGGGAGCGTGTGACGTTGTCGGCGTAGAAAAATAATGGAATTCTGCTGGCCCCGGACCCGGCGTTTCTTTCTTTGGGGAAAATACATGTGTATGACGGAGGCGTCTTTGCAAGTCGGCCTGCTCACGATTCAACTCCGCCAGACGTTCTAATGCCAATTTTTCGTCAGGAGTGAGCTCGTCATCCGAGTCCATTTCTTTAATTCCGCCGCCGCCGCCGTGTGCCATCTCCCTTATTTATCGTAGCTCTGTTGGTTTTGGTAGATCCTGTATGGCAAGATCCGCCTCTGCTAACTGTGTGGCGTGCGCCAAATCGTCATTGTCATAATTCTTAAGGTCATCCAGTACAAGGAACTGTTCTCCATTAACACAAATTTGCTTTAAGTCGTCATGATTAGATAGCAGATGTCGGACAACCTGTTCACGTATGGTTTCATCCAATTTTAGACGTCGTGACAACTCCAAATCAGTTTTCTTTAATTCATAGCGGACCTTGACGACACGTGAATTCTTCGCAACTAATTTAAAGCGTTCTTTGTTGTGTTGGATTTTAAATGCTCTTTCGACGTTGGCATTCATGGGAACTTTCAGAACACGATTATTAAGGAGTTTGCAACAGGTGCACTTTTTGCTGTGGTCCATGACGTCGCTATCTTTAGAATTCTATTTTTAGAACAAAGCACGCACTTAATGGAAATCAAACGGATTCATACCAAATAAGTCCCAGTCGGATCCCTTGGGCGGTTCCTCCACAAACCAGTCACAGCGTGGTACATAACGTCGAATATTCAAGTTATCAGATAAAATCCATTTTGCAATTCTCACTAAAGCAAAGAACCGAGCTACACGTTGTTCGAAAGTCGGGTTAATAGGGTACGGGTGTCCCTCAAATTGAGCGTCTAAAATCTCCCGTGTCAGCTTATTGTCCAGCGCCTCAAAAAGGACGATGACATCTTCTTCCAATATCATTGTATATGCATATGAAACGTCAAACACGAATAACACACACAGAAATATACATACAAAATTGACTGTTCGAACAGGACTCCAAATCCGGTGAAGCAAATGACGATGACGATGATGTTTCTATTTATAGCACCAAACACAAATTTAAATCCAGATCAAAGACACCGCCATCACGTCGGGGTCACCATGTTATGATTGTTGCGTGAAACGTTATCAATTTTAAAATAAAAACTCCAAGTCAAATTTAACAGATAGATGAGAAACACGTGTTGATTTATTGAAGACCAGATTAGAAGTAACAAGATTAAGACATTTAAGACAGTTAAAGATTCAGACTTGACAAAATCCATTCAAAATCAATGGACCGTACAAAGGACAGCACTGGACAAGTTCATTGTGGAGTAACTTTTAAATCTTGGGAAAATCAGGTCGTTTCCTTAATTGAATTTAGACTATCGAAAACGACATAAAATATCCACGAATATTACATCCCTCTTTTCCTAAAATTAATACATTTACTGAAATAGCTATAAATAGACGGACGGATAAACAAATCAAATATGACTGACAAACACGATTATGATGGATGATAATTTCCTAGGACGGTACCACGAATAATTCGAATTGTATATACATGTTACTATTTGATTATATTACAACGTGTAATTAAATGCTGTTATTTACAACGTATAATTACATAAATAACAGAAACGTATTTACATATATACAGGGAACGTGTTCATTACCACGCTCTAAAAATAGAACTAAAAATCTAATAAAATGTATCATCATTAG
>JBCAUI010090657.1:0-19340 GCA_038406195.1 Haplosyllis anthogorgicola
AACATACTGCGGGTGTAAACAAGCAGCAAACAAGCAGGTCAGTACCGGGCTCAATCTGTTGCAAGCCCAGATGTAATACAACATTGAGGATCGTAGCACGCAAGCAAGCAAGCAAGCCAGCGAAAGACCCACCCGGCTTTGAAACCAATGGGCAGAGTCACCCCCAGGTCCAAACCAGGAAATCACAGTACCGCCAGATACGGCTACAAGTCCACAAATAAATTAAATGTGGTTGATGGGAACTTAGATTAAAAGCAGATGGGACACTTTTGTCATTTTTCTCTCGACAGATGAAAAATCAATGGCTAAAGCATCCTTAGTTAAAGTTGTCGCTCCCTTAAATAGAGAGATTATATTGTTCTTCTTGGACTACTCCGATACAACTGCAAGCTCACTAGGGATTCTCCAGACAAGTTTACAAGATGATAATTCCTGAGAAGTTATCATGAGGAAGAGTTGATGACTTAATTATACATTACATAGTGGCTGTTCCACAGCTTTCAGATTAGATATTCAATGTACCTGAAGCTTATTACCAAAGTAAGACTTAATTTTCAGATAAATTTGTAGACTTAGTTCTGCAAAGTAAAACATTTTGAGTATACATTGGCTCAAATGTGGAAATGCTGCTTTTTTTAGCCGTGGACTTTCTAATTAAAGTTCTCTTCTCCAATTTCCTCAAATAAAAGTTATTCTTCTTACTGTTGTATTCATAAACCTATCAGAACCAAACAAATTCATCAGTAACTAATTAGCATAAGTAACTAATTGTCTATCGAATGAAATTCGATAAGACTATGTGGTCTTCCACCTGAAAAACTGACATCAGTTTATCTAAGATGGTGGTACATAATGACGTCATAAAATACAAAGTTATCATGTGACGCCATGACGCTAGAAATAGTCTTGTTGCATTTAGAACTTATTTATTCGATAGACAATAAGCAATTATTTTGAGTAATTGCAAACTTGTTAGCATGCTTGTTAGGCTGTGCTATTGGCAGGCATAAAAGCAAAGCGTGAAATGTTATTATTCAAACAGGATTTTCCTATTTCTAGATATTCAAAAACGACTTAAAGCTTCATCTTCACAATCAGGACACAAATTAGAGGAAGTACGACAGGCAATAACCAGTTGGACTCACTGAATGACCCGTTACCAAAGCTGGAACTACTTTATCAGAGCAAATAAAATGTTTCACTTCACTTGGCGTCGGCTGAGTCAACAGAATTCTCGATGAAATACAAACCTGATTTACATGTAAAGAATGTCTGCAGTGAGAAGTGCTAAAGTGCATTTGCACAAGATGTAAGAAGGTCCTTCCGAAGAGCAAACTGTGCATAGACTATATTCAGAAAGGGAAATTTGGTAACAGGCTCTGCAGTCGTCAATGCGAATCCCATTTCACAGATTAGCTTGCGATTCACCAAATTAGGTCTACCTATGGTTGGGTTTGGTACTTGGAAATTGGATGGTTCATTTTGAGCTACAAGGTGGCTTGTTCTGTACAACCTTCCAAAGGAATTTGTCAGCAACTGTTACAAGATAACAATACATAAAGAGTTACCTTGTTGAAAATCTTTAAATTTTGAGAACAGTAACATTTCTATTGTTGCCAACACCTACAAGCATGAACATTTTGTCCAGTGCAGTTTTCGGACAAGAGAATGCAAATTGTAATTGTAAACGACTGCAAACTATTTATTCCCAGCAAGTGTTTTACTTTTAACTGTCTCATGTTGCACAACAGTCAATGCAAATCCCTTGTCATTCAACAAAAGTACCTCAAGCACAATGTGTCACATGTTCCAGTGTTCACCAATCAAGTTTAATCTTCTTCTTTCCTGGATTATACACAATATGTAGACAATATGTAATCAGTTGCTTTGAATGCCAGAGCAGACAAGATAAAACAGGTAGTGTAGCAATATGGATTTATTTGAAGGTTTGACAACCATACAGTTTTAAGGATACTACGGTGACATTATGATGCCTATTACGCAGTGAGCAATGCAAATCCCTTGTCATTCAACTGTACAATAGTTGTGACAGGCCTAAGTCCTGTAGTTGTCAAGGTAAATCCCTCGACACGTCTGATATTGACGGCTGTTTTCCGACAGACAGGTCCCTCATGTAAATAAGGATGTTTTAGTCTGAAAGGCTGAAAGCTAAAAAGGTTGGTTTGATTGTCAAGCGGAGAGATACAGAGAAGCACAATACACGTCAATAATTTTTATACAGAAACTAGCTTTGTCCATTTATATCCAGAAACATCCATCTGGGTTGTGTGTTTCTACACAAACATTAAGTTATTCCGTTTCAGGGATGACATGTTAAATTGCATTTGCATTTATTTTAAGTTTAAATGTACATATCTCACAACAGATTTCGCAAAGTTTGTCCAAAAAAACCTAACCAATTAGCCTTTTCAATATGTAAAGTGAACAACGCTGTTGAGAGAAAATCGTTCTTTTTTCTGCATGTCACAAGGTGGCTTTGAGATCACCACAATCAAGCAAAGAAGAGTGCAGGCGAGAATCCACCCTGGCTTCAAAACCCACAGGGAAGGTCACACGAAGTCCAAAATGGGGGTAATCAGCGGCCCCACAAATGGACCCTGGTCCAACAAAAACTTTAAAAAAGTGTTGGTTTTCTCAATGTAACCTTCCAAAGGAATTTATCGACAAGGTTTTCACGTTACACGATCAGTTGTTGAGGAAACCTTGATAATTTAATTATATATCGGATGCTGGCTGCTTAGCAGGTCACAATGAATGAAAGCTTCGGTGAGCTCATTAGATGCTGTCGAGACGAGGCTAGTAAAATGAACAGGGTATCGGTAGTGTTATGCAATAATGACGCAAACAAATGCCGAAAATTTGAATGACCAACTGGAAGCTCCATAAACTCCATGTTGTCATCAGTAAGATTTTGAAAATAATTAAAAATGCTTCTAAAGAAATATGTTGAATATATAGACTCCAAAGTTTCATGGTAGCACTCAGTTTTAGTTAAAGAATGTGACCGTGAAACTTTGGAGCCTTGATATTGAATATTTTTCCTTAAAGTATAGGTCATAAACCTATAAAAATACAGGTCATAAACAATATATTTTCACTGGCTATACCCTGTGAAAACCCTACTGTTACCACCAGCACACGACGGAGGTGGTGGTTTCCGTTTCGGTACAAATAATTTCTGGTTCTTTTCATCATTGTACAGTAAGAACGAGCCTGTTCCATTTCCGCAGGACACATTAGACATTGAACAAGCCGCGGTTAATCTTTTTTGGAAGTAAAAGCATGACAAATAGACATTAAGGCCACCCATGGTAAATAATCTGGTGGTGAAAAGCATTGTAAATTATTACATTACATTTGTTGTACCATCTTAATGTTCTTACAAAGGTAGCAGTACTTTTTGAAAATTATGAAGTTTGACGTTATGTGAGAGGAGCCCAGCTGGCCATGCCGTATACACGCTTATACAGTGTACACCTCTATTTGTGGAAAAGGCAGGTATTGCACCAGATGTGACCCTTGGGATCACCACACACAAGCAAGTGTGCAGGCGAGAGATCCACCCTGGATTTAAAACCCATGGGGATGGTCACAGGAAGTCCAAAACAGGGGTAATCAGTGGCCCCAAAAATGTACCAACAAAAACTTAAAAAAAAAACAAGTTTGGCGTTATTTCAAGACAACTTTTATTTTGAAATGAAGACGTTTCCTTTCCAGGGTGAAATTTATTTTAAGTGCCTCTGTCATGTCCTGACAATTGAAAATAACTTTTCAACTTAAGTTCTCTAGTACTTTTCATAAGCATACCTGTTACATAGCCATAGAAAAAGAACTTGAACGAGAACAATTTAGATGCAAGACAAATTCCAATTTAACTGCAATAAGGGTCATTTCTTTAATATGTTCTCCATTGAAATTAATAACTTAAAGAAATGTTAAGGAAATATCAAAAGAAGCAATTCAAATACCGAGGAAGTATGAAGAACAGAAATGAATCCAATAAATGTTACAATGAAAGAAACTTTACAGAAGAGACGGAAAAGAGAAGGAAGAGATAAAACACACGTGAGTTCATTGGTTCAACAGCTCCATTTAAAAAACGCAATTTTGAGCCATCAATATTCAATAAGAAACTTGTATTACAAGAGATAGGAAGATTACTAGGTTAATTTAGTTCGATGGTTCTGTTCATTGTATCTCACGTTGTAGCTGTCGTGAGTTACAGTTTCATTTGATCTGATGGTATAATTTTTAGGGACGGATGGAGACTTACATTGCGTTTCAAAAAGTAGAAATTTGTTGGCACAGTGTACGTTCTTACTCGTGAATGGGCATGCTGAGGTTGTTGTCTGCAATGGATATTGAGCAACAAGGTTGCCGATTAGTCGTTACAGAATGTTTACATTCAATAGTTTTTCCATGATGAGGAGAGAGGAATATAAGTTGTCATATTTGCCGATAAAATAGCAGCTATTACCACGCAAGAGCCCGCCAAAGCTGAGGATATTTGAAGCACCACACAAGCAGCCATCACTCAGAGTAGGAGCGAAATCATAGAGGTCATAGAGCATTAACTACAACTGTACCCGGATAATTCGATGTATTTGAAGCAGAATTTTCAATCGAATTAAACAGGATAGCGAATTATCAGAGTATAATAACATGGTGATCAATGTAGGGTGACGCCGAAATCGAATTATCAGGAATATCGATTTATCCAAAGATCGACTTATCCGGGAACAGGTGTAAATGAAAAACGCGAATCTAAGGTCTAATCTTTCAGCTAGGGCTTGGTGCTAGTTAACACGCTAACAGCAGGCCCACCCTATCCTTCTCCATCTCTGAAACTCCAAGCCCGTCTCTAAAATAGTAGATCTTCCAGTAGTTGCAAGTTGAAATGAGATTTTGAAATAAACATAGTACAAAAATAAAACAAGAGGAAGTCAATTCACATTATGATAATGAAATCAACAGCTTTTCTGAAGGGAAGGGAAGGGGAAATGTTCTTTCATTTTGTGTTGAGAATAGTGGTATACATTGTTCTGAGGAGGAGACATCGCGTTCAAATTGAATAAAATAATATAGTCTAAAATGCAAATTCTGAACTAGAAAAAATGTCCTGGTTATTAAAAATTAGGATGACATTTCCATTCTAAAATGATACCATTCAAAACAATATAATTCAAACATGTTGAAATTGCAAGAACTTCGCGAAGCCTCACTGTGGTGCTAACACACTTTGTTTGACCTTGTCGTGAAATCCACAGGGGATAGAATAGCGCATTAACGAGAAAAGGATAGTGGCAGCTTTACCGAGCCTCAGCCGAGAAACTCACAAAGGCTATAATTGATTACCAATAAAAAGTTTTGTTTTTTAAACTTACACTCATTAGTTCAAATATATTCCAAAAAAGCACGTTGTGCTGTGTTGCTGAACCTACCTTCACGGTAGAATTTCACCCAGTTTCACTCAAATAGTGACTATGGTCCAATTATCTTGTTGCAGCAGTTGTAGCAATCGAGGTGTAATCTAAATTTAAGCTGACGTATCTTAGGGACCATTATATTTCACCAAGACGTAACTCGGTTACTGTTTACCGGTTAAATCTTGGGTTTTCTTTGATCTAAATTAAGTTAAAGTAACTGATTTAGGAATGTTGTGTTGGAAAAAGGGAAAACTGTCACTAGCACTGGAATTACATTAGAGTAACATCCCTTGTCGTTCAGTGTAAGCACACTAGGGAAATACGAATTGACTTTAAAGAAAGTTACCTAACAATGTGTGTGTGCTTTTTCTTTGTTTGGATTTTTTACGAAATATGCCGACCGTAAAAGAGAGGAAAGAAGAGAAATATATTTGGGTTCGTGGACTTGAGATAAACTTACTTTATTTTGGGACAGGGGTATCTTATTGTCTGTCGAATGACAGAGTACATGGTCTTCCGGCGAAAAAAGTGACCATCTGAAAACGAGGTTCATCCCACTTTCCCCTTTTGCCACGGTTTCAATGTGACGTCATTCGGTAGACACACGACATTACGTTCGACGTAACAACTTTTCTAGTTTTGTACCTTAGTTGTGAACAGAATCACTTCTGTCCCCAAACTCTGTGAATTTCATTAGATGTACCTGCGCAAATAGTTCAATGTCATCTTCTTATTCGGTATGGATACTATTAACCAATCAGGCGCATTTCATGAGCCAAACAACCAATCATGTAGATTGCAAGTATAACTTGTTAACCTATTAAACCGGATTTTTTGGATGGCACAGTATACAGAAATCGTATCAATTTGGAAACGAAAAGAACAAAGGAGAGAACGAAAGAATTTCACGCTGTGCTTTTGATGCGCTATTGTCAAACTTCTGATACGAATTCCGTGTAATGAATACTGTTTTTCCTCTTATAATGTTTATTCTACAAGGTGATATAAAAACAAGGTTGTCTTTCCATTTAAATCACACAGTATTCTGAGTGTTATCTGCAGCACGCAGGACTTCCCGCTGAATAGTGCGGAGTTTTGCAGGGAAACATCACAAAGATCGTGCGTGGAATTACAATAGGGTATTAACATGTGAAGGTGTTTTGTCATTTTAAGACATGAGGATGAAAAGACCTTGCACATTAATAAATGATTTATCTTAAGCAACAGGCTGCACAGAATTTTGTTTTATTTCTGTTGGTTTCTGTGCCACATTGTTTATCCGCTTTTGCACTATTCAACTTCCGAAAATATCCTTCAATCCTAGAACATTTGAGAACAAAAAATCCCACGTTGTGTCGTTAATGTAAATAAACGTAGAGCATGAAGCTTAATTGTTCCATAATTGAAAAGGATTTTATCCCCTACTTTGTTTACCCTATTTAAATTTAATCTAAAACTAGGATTAAATTCAAGCCACTTTACAAATTACATTCCCTCTATGTGTTGTAAGGTCATGCTAACAGGGTATCATGGTTTACATCCTGAGTAGATAGTCGTCATCATGTCTCAGATTAAATTCAGAATTATATAGGTCACAATACAGCTACATTATCAGTAGCTTAATCAATATAATATTATTGAAACGTGTAATGCGGACAACGTACATTCTGGACTATGCCATCAATTGTAGGTACCAATTTTACACCTTGACGATAGCATAATGTCCAGGTCAAAAGCAAAGTTCTTATCAGATGGCACCTTTTATGATATGCACTTAAATAATAACGCTGACTTAGAAAGACTCCCACGCTACCTAGCGTAACATGACTCACAGACCGAAGCTGTTTTGCCATACTCATGTCGAGAGTTTACAGATAAAACAAAATATAACATCAAAACCATCCGAGGTGTCCTAGTCATAACAGAGCAGTATTATTACAGCCACGCGTTCAATAAATATGCTCATTCTAATTGATAGCCCAAGTGTAATATGAAAAGAATAAAATTTTACAAAAATACCGTACAGTTTCAGATTAGTGTGGCTTTTGCACAGTTACAGTTGTGTTTTATCAGGGGACTGGACTTGCTGCTAGCCACACTTAAACATTTAACAGGTTGAGGAATTACCGGGTCCCCGGTCCGACACATGTGCCAAATACAGATTAACTACTGTGGCCGAACTGTGATGTAATGCTAAAAACACAATTGTATCAGTGATAAAGATACTCAGTAAAAGTTGTTTCAATTTGAAAGATATTTTTATTTGGATAGTTTACATTGAAAAGGGCTATTCTCCGAAGCTGAGAAAGGAAATTAAGGAACATGTTCACAATAAAGTTGTTTTCGTTTTTGGAAAGACGTGTTCGTTATTTCACTGATTAAAAAAGATGTATTTTTGTGCCATTTTAAGAGTCCATTGATCACCTCCAAATTGTACGAAAACCAAAAGTGCAACGGAATTTCAAAAAATTTTGGGATAAAAAGAAATTAGAGTTAATTAAACAACACTGTGCAATGAGTATACGTAGCATATATTTCAAAAAGGCAAAGTGTAGTTTGCCGTGTTCGAGTTAAGTGGGATACTTTGTACTTCAAAATAACGATTTCAGTGCTTTTTTATTTTGCATTGTTATTTATTGATGTTTACACAAACACTACAACAAGATGATGCAACTTCACACAGAGAAAAATAATAGACTATTGACTGGTCCATTTGTTGAGTTATCAGCCCATGAAAATACTGCTGTATTTATTACCAACACAGGCACAGAGGCACCACAGTACAAACAGAGCATATACAGGAGGCTCAGTATAAATGAGGAGGGGAGCTTTAGGCCTTATGTTACTGCAGTCAATGTGTCCAATGTGATGATTTAATATTCACACAGGTCCAGTCTATCACATAATAAAATACCTCAGGGAAAATAACAATTTTAGGAGATATACATATGTTATTCTAATGTGGCAAATTCCACAAAAATATAAAGAGAAAATGAAACAATCCATCATACAGGGCACTCAACCAATTGTCAGAATTTATCCTTTGTAATGTGTAAGTTTCTGACAATTCTACTAGTTTATTTAAAACTTAAAGTAAATGATGAATGATATGTCTGAATGTAACCATAAAGGTAGAAATGATGATTGCATTTATATTGCTTCCTGTAACAGACGCTTCGGTTATAAAAGTAAGGATATTTTTTTTCTTTTTGTACAAGTACCACCTTTTGTGTGACTTGTATTGTACATGTGTTTGCTTACACAATACCGCACAATACTTAAAGTACAATAAAATTGATTGCACAAAAATAATCAACCTGCTATGTTAATAGAAATGTACAGATGGTAGCAATTCTTTTCTTTTTAAATTACCAAAGGTACTTTCACATTTAACATGTTAGAAGTTGGCTGATCCATTCATAGATCAAACTTTCCGTGAAGTCACATCCGCTTACAGGCTGGACAATGTAGGTTGATATCTATCACAGAAATGACAGGCTTTTCCTTAATCTTGCCTTTGCTGTAAATTACATTCAAACATTCAAAGGAGCTGTCCTTCAATCTACACAGCTATTCACAACCCAAAGCATCATCCATTTTTTCATCCACTGCCAAGAAAAATTCATAACCACACCTCAAGGAACTTGTACAATTTTGTAGCTGTCATTCCCTGGATGAACTATTTATTTATTGGCAACCTTTACCCACTGTGGGTCCAAAGGTATAAGGCAATAAGAACAAGTATGGAAAACTGGAAATGAACATAAAAAGAAAGATGATGAAAGCCTTTGTGTGGTGAGGTAAATAATGTCCCTATGACATTTAGAGATTCACATGAGACCAGTCAACCAGCAGAATATAATCTGCAGGATTATGGGTTATTATGTCCAGATATGGAAAAGTTCTGAAGAGCCTGTAGGCAGGAAGTGGACTGGAAAAGGGAAAGAATATTGGGTGTATTATCATCTAAAGAGAAGTAAATAGAAGATCGTAGCTTTGATGTTGAAGCAAAATTGTTCATATTGTTCTGGTAGACTAATATGTATTGAGCTGTGTTTGTATCAAGGATATATTCTGAAAAATGTCACTGAAATGGTAAAGAAGACAATTGGGATCTGTTGAAAAATCATCTTGGGAATTCTAGGTTAGTTTTATTAGTATTTTGCCAAAAAACCCCATAAATTTTAATATTTGTGCTCTGAACTTTCTTTTCTTTTCTCATCCCTTTTCTTCATACAGAAACTCTATGGCTTTGCTTAAAATTAAAAAAAATCAAATCCGTACTGTTAAAACAAATACAAACATTGCATTAAGTTCACTTGGTCAAAGATTTAACCACATATTCTTTCTGAATTAATAACAAACAGGCGCAGAGCTCCTAATAGGTGTTTCATTTTGTGAATAATAGACTTCCACGCTCTGTCTTTCACCGGACCTAGACTGAACAACAGTATGGGTTTCTATTGTAAATGGAGAGCAAAGAGCGCAGGAAGATATCTTATTCATTTCGGTAATTTTCGCTGTTCTGCTGTTCGTGAGAAAAACAAAGCGTGGATTTTAAACTTTTCAAATATACAGTAGACTTTTCTTTCTTTTCTTTGACCACCTAATTTTGGGAAAAATGGTCGCCATTGGGGTAGTAGTCTTGCAAAGGAGGGTTATTTTCTGTGTAATTTAATGTGTTACTGATCGTAGATTTTCAATTTTTCAGAAACAGATCGTGTTTCCTGAGTTGTCTCTGTGGACAAGATTATTTCAGATCTACTGTACAACAGCTAAAAATAAACGTGTTATTGGTATCAGCAATCTGCTTGTTACACACTCTAAACACATCTGGTTTATGAACACGATATACGACTATCAAAGGCATAAGGCTATTCATGAGAGATTATCATATGCAAAGGAATTTTACACGGCAGCGCACAGCTGTGATCCCATAATGCACTCGTAACGTCTAAAAACAGAAGGTCTGGGAGTGCGTGTCTGGTTCAGCGGTTGTTAAAGTCATAACCGACGACCGTTTTATTATTTTTTTTTACATTTTTTGTTAAACCACGGTCCATTTGTGGGCCCACTGATTTTGACTTCGTATGATCCTTGGGTTTCAAGGCCGGGGTGGTTCTCTCGCCAGCACTCTTTCTTGTTCTGTGCTGTGATCCTAAGGGTCACGTCTGGTGCGACACCTACCTTTTCCACTGATACCAGTGTACGCAGTAAAAGGCAACCGTTTAACCTCTAATTTGTGAACTTGTACCCATGTCTGGCTCAAAGTTAAAGTTCTTGCGTTTAATATGGTATCATCCTTTTCTAGCAATACTGATAATTAAAGACTGTTCACAAGTCTTAGCTCCAGCAGAGAACTCACGCAACTTTTGTGTGGGCCATTACTTCGAAGTGATTGAAACAGGGGATGTTTACATCCCATTTAGGGCCGACGAACCCAAACCTGTGTTCTCTATGCTCAGTATCGTCATTTCGTGTGAGTGAGAAGAGATAACCAGAATTGTGTTCAAATTAATAGCTCTTTGTGCCTTTATTCCTGTAACGTCCTACAGGTGGCGTTGTGGAAGCAGGTATTTGAATTCAGTCATGGAAGAGAGTATCTTGGCAGCCCTCGAGGTCCCGTCACAAAGGCACAGTATACTGACGGTAAAAAGTAACAGCCGTGACATTACATCATGACATAATGTTATTATTTGTACAATCTTCATACAATCATACTCTTCATAAATTCGATAGATTGAAATGTTCCGATCTCTACTTTGGTTGTAAATATGAAACTATCGGTGTAAATAGTTGATAAACCACACGGGATTCAACATGCAGACAGGATCGAACTGCATCAGGAGAAACCGTATTAATGTTGACCATGATTTTATCGAATGGAATGCCACAGTAAGTGCTCCCGGCCAGAAAAACTGACGGTACCATCGACATAGTCATGAAGATACAGAACAAAAATTCTTTTGTTTATCATTACGTTGTGACGTCATAAGTTACAATGTTAAATTATGATATTACGTAATGACGTTAGAAACGATGTTTTCATTCGATAGACAGCAATAGAACACCTGCAAAATTCCTCCAACATTTAATTAATTTGTGCAATGCTGTGACTAAGCACCAAACAGTCCCAAATGACTACTGATGAATTGCAAGGTACATAATAAAATGTGAAATTATTTTATGTTTGCAATTGAGAATGTTATGCAATATTCGCTCCAAAAGATACAATTTTGTTTGTAGAAATAGTGTGACAGAACCATACACGAGAACATTGAATCCCAGACATTTACTAATGATTCCTTGCCATTTTGTTTTTTAATGTTGCGTAAATATTGCATAAGAATGTACAGATGTTTCACGCATGCGTGCCAACAATGAATTATAAACGCTTTTGTCTCTATTTTTGAACAAAAAACGCAAAGCGTAAATAATACTCTTTACAATCAATTTTAAATCGTGTCATTTTAACATTATCTCAATTTAGTTGAATTTTATCCTACTACATTATGATATTGTTCATCCTAATATCGGTAGAACCAGGGTCGAAAGTTTGACCTTTAAAGTCAAGGCATTGAATAATTCTCTCGGTGATACAAATGATGAAATTAAATCATATCATCAATACGAACAATTGACATTTGAGTAATTGTTTTATTGTTTCAGCAATACATAAGAGATCCAAAGTTTCAGTATGAATATAATACATTTGTCAGAAAAAACTTCAAGTATAATTTATGACTGAGACGGTGGGTTGAACACATGAACGTATTGTTAGTTTATTGTCGATATTACAACATTTACAAATACTCACAACAAATTATTTCTTTAAAATCTTGCTATTTTAGATGATGCAATTACGACGTTGGTCTGAGACGCATCACGTGACGTCATGATGAAGACGCAACCGGAAGAGGATAAAGTGCGACTTCCGTTTTACCACAAGCTGGCGTACGGACTCGGACATGTCTACAACGACTTGTGTGCTGCCGTCTGGTTCAGTTACATGCTCATATACCTGCAGGTGGGTGTTACTTTATATTTGTTAATTTTAACTAGTACTACCTGCCATTTTTTCTGACAGTCTCCCTCAACCCCCTCTCCTCTCAAGCAGGCAGACAGACAAAAGCGTTACATACTGCACACACACTGACACGGCTTCAAACACGCACACACACACACACACACACACACTCCCTACAATTGCTGGCTTTTGGCTTCGGACACACATACTCTTAGAGCTATTAATTGTTTTTTTTTGTGGACCTAGGTCCAATTTATGGGGTTACTGCTACCATCTGTTTTGGACTTGGGTGACTTGAGTTGAATTAAGGTGAAACCCATGGATTTCAAAACCAAGATGGATCTGCATGAGTGTTTATTCACTTACGCACTATAATTGCCAGAGTCACTTGTGATTGGAATTCGTTTTTACTCAATTGGAGAGTACACAGCACTCTAGCACCCCTCCTCTCCACTTGATCATTTAGACTATCATTCTGGGTTACCAAGTTTAGCAGAGGGCTGATAATAAATGAGCCAGTAGTGTGGAAAGGTATTATTCTGAAATTTAAAAGTGACAAAAAAGAGTTGGGGGTCTACTGGGAGGGACCGTACCACTGCGACAATATCACGTCAATAGGGTGTCACCAGATAGCTGCTTCGTTGTTAGTTTTAAAGGGAGGGAAGAAAATAAGTATTGTTTGATTAGTCCAGGCAAGTAAAAAAATGGAAGGAGAGATTAATATGAGACAAATGTGGAGAGGACAAAAACGACAAAGACTCAAAAAGAAATCCTTATAATGATAGCATTATTAGGCCGCAAAAGGAAACGTTTGGCTTAGATTCTCATTCATTCAGTTAGGCGACAAATCTGGATCTGTGTTACTACAGACTCTAGTACAGCCGTTAATCCCTCTTGTAGCACGGACTCCTCCTCGCGGCTCATTGTGTCGTAATTAGCCGACCAATGCGCTTACTTCCCGTCGTGAGTAGGGCCCTTTACAGAGTGATGACCTCGGGAAGCGAGGCTTTTACCCGCGGCACCGGACCGCATCCTGTCGCGGGGGTGAGGTCCGTTACCTGCCGTGATGCTGAGAATAGGTCCATACAATAAGCTTCCGTTGAGGCATTACACGTGTTTGGTCATTTGGATCACATTGAACTGACAGGGTTTTCATAGTCCGGTGATCAGAGGAAAATAAAAACTTGAACTTTGCTTTTCTTTAGTTTCAATGAACCAAACTACGCTTTGCAAAAGATGGATATACAATGTATATGGGCGTTAGTGAGCAGCCGGCCACAGCTTTCACATGTGTACTGAAAAATTTAGCCAATCTGTTCATAAAAGATTAACGAAATTGGGATTTTCTTCGGATGACTTACAATAATGCAACCGACGTGACTCTAGACTAATGACACGTTACTGTACCGGCAGTTTTTTTCTTCGTTGTTCCATCAGCACCGAAGGCAGCTTCAGTCTTGCGACGAGTTACGATTTTAACCCTCTGCTCTCAATCCTGTACCAAAACCCTTCCTTCCTTGTTTTTGCGATATAGTGCTGCCATATGCAGTTTGAATTTGCATGAATTTCCCTTTTATGAAGCCCTTTTATGTTCATAACAAACTCCTCACATGTATCTGTGTCCGCTGAACCATTTTATGGTTGGGAGGACATTACTGGAAAGGTGGCTGTTCTCTATACGGCTGGTGTCGGCCTACATGATCCCATGTTGCAACGGTAAAACGGAGGACCCACATGCTTGAAAAAGTGTTGACGGATGTGTGTGACTGCTTGTTAATGCCCACATACAAATATTGAGCAAAACTCTGAGGAGCCCGAGGATCAAGGCATACAAATCACCCCAATCCTAAACATTGGGTACCAATATTTTTAAAACGCTACCTATGAAGTCGTTGTAGATCCTTCCATTTCCCAAAATGAAGAGGTATAAACGAACATGAGATAATCTCAAATGGCCACATCATTTTTTTTCAGTTAAAGGTATCAAGGACTTTCACTAAGAGGGTCAACTTTGTAAGAACCTAGTGTTCTCACTTCGTTACTTACATCCTTGTTCTGTTAAATGCAACAACCATCCAATGTAGTGTCAAGGCTATTTTGGCTTCATGTGGAACATATTCAATGGATGAAATCCCTATCAGTTTTGCAACAATCGCACACCAAAAACACTGCATGAAACTCTTGTGTTTTCTCTTTTGTTCTGTACGTTCCGAAATTTACAGGAATTTCTTGATTTGGAATAATATGCATTGGTACAGAAGAGCAATAAATGTTTTTTTTTCAATAAATAAACCAATTCTAAACATTTGTTTCCAGAATGTCCTTGGGCTGTCCGGAAGTTTAGCTGGTTACTTGCTGTTCATTGGTCAAACTGCTGATGCTGCTTGCACGCCATTGGTTGGATATTTTTCCGACAAGAGTTCAGGCTGTTACAAATTTGGAAGAAGAAAATGCTGGCATGCTTTGGGTAAGAGTATAGTAGTTGTCTGGAATTATAGTGAATGATTGTCGTGTTATGTTTTTCCGTGTGTGAGCTTGAGAGGACAAGGTCAACTTCTAACTCAAGGTCACCTTACAGTCAATGAACACATTTAACATTTCTCTTCGGATATACAAAGAAGTTATGAATCCATTAAACAAAAGGTTTAGAACCCAAACATTTAGTAGCATTTTCTTGATCTGTATTTGAAGGTAGTTGTTTACATCTTATATCCAGACAGCTGAACTCATCCAATCAAACTCACCCAGTCAAAAATAAACATGAAAATGAAGAAAATTTGAGACTGTCTCCAACCCCGAGGGTCTATTTAATGTTTTTTCCGACTCAGTGCAACCAAATCAGTACACAAAAATCGTATCAGAAATTTAACATGGTAATTTATGGCAGCTTACTTATATACCCTTATGTACACAATTGATACGATTTTCATGTTATGTATTGTACGTTATGCAGGTACGCTGGCAGTGACCATCTCGTTCCCGTTCCTGCTGATCCACTGCTTGGTGTGCCCGTCAGATAGCGGCAACTCGGCCACGTTCGCGTACTACGCATGCCTCATCGTCGTGTTCCAGTTCGGCTGGGCCTCCGTGCAGGTCGCCCACCTCGCCATGATCCCCGAGATGGTCTGTCAGCCCGAGAAAGACACCGTCGAGCTCAACGCTATCAGGTCAGTGCCGACAATCCTAACTTCTGACAGCGCGTCTTTATAAACTAAACGCACCACCCTTAACGCACCGACGGTAACGATGTAATGTTAAGCCAATGAGGCTAACGCTCATGTGAAGCTAAATGTATGCGAAAGGCATAAAAATTAGCGTGCGTTTGGTTTTAAAAGACGCACCATCTCATCTCCCACCCTTGACAACTGTAACACCAACCTGAGTCTGTGAAGTTGGAAATATTTGAGAACAAAAGAATTCTACGCTTTGCTTTTCATAAGCAATGAGGCTAACTCTCACGGAAAGCTAAGCGCACCAAAATTTGTGTCATGTCAGTGTTTATGTAACTATATCGTAGCATAATGCATATGATGATTGTGCATGACATTATCAGTGTTAACGACCAGGCAAAACAGAGAAGTCACGACAAAATGACCCAAAACAGAAGTGACTCTGAGGATGATACGGTGCAAGTTATTGAGCACACAAATGACAGATCCACCTCGGAATTGAAACCCTTTTGCAGAGTCACAAGTAGTCCACAACAGAGGGTAACAGTGGCCCGAAAATAGACCCGGGTCAACCAAAAAATATTATTAATTAAAGGTCATGGCACAATGCATTAATCCACTCAGGATAAAAATGAACTAGTGTCCAGAGTGTAATAGTTACATTTACGTCAGTAGATCTGTGTAATATGTAATTATTGTGTCACCCTCTCTTGGCACACTAAATTTAGCCGATGAACCTCCAAATATGGTGATGCGCTATTGACATTTACAAAAAATGGGGGTTTTCCTGTCATTAAATATAGTTCCTCAGAAGTAAATAAAACGAAATGATAATTCATTTCTCAAATAAGCATAAGATTTCATTCCCAAATTATCACAAAAAATCACATACTTGCGTCACAAGAACTCTGTGATTTACACTCGCACCTTACAGAGATCAAGCTCGTAATACAGCGTAATCCAGCTGAAATCTCTCATCTCTAATGTTCTGTATAAAATAAGTTATTTACGGCTTACTTGCGAGGAATAAATGTAAACTTTGACATCATTCGGTGCAATCTTGTGATCTCATACGTCTGTGATGTACAGGGTGTAAGATGTCAACCTCGTAATGGCATAAAAGCCTTATACAATTCATAATGCCACTAAAAGTCTCATTGGCACAATGTTAAACTTTTAGGCTAATTTGAAGAAAAGTAAAGCAATAATTTCTGAAAATAAGGACTAGGAGACATACAAAATTATTTATTGTATGGCTTCTCATCTCCATTTTTCGAGATAAGGAGAGATGTGAGGGATATTTGGTGCATTAGTTCCCATTTACAGCAATGAAAATAAGATGGCATTTTTTACCACTTTGAACATTGTATCAATGGGACTTCCGGTTGGAATTATGGATTAGCATAAGGCTCTTCCTTCATTACGAGATTTACAACCTACATCCTGATGTATGAAGGTCCTTTCGTTCAAGCGTTTTATATATCTCACGTAATGCAAGTTTTACACGCATATCTTCCTTTACTCTCAGCGTAACATTTCTCATAAACTATATTAAGTGGCTTCCTCCCATTTCTGGAGAGGTGGCAACTATACACAAATCGATGTTTGAAATGTTAAATCTATAAACATCGTCGTACATAGGCTACTATTTTGGGCAACAAAGGCATCAATTGCGTAACATTATATTTGGTGCATTTCTATATTTGTATAAACCAGGCAAAAACATATGTATGTACGTGTAAAAGATCATAGACTGAAATCAATACTTTGTTTCTCCGCAAAAGATGCCAAAAACAGCTCGTGAAATTCCTATCATTTTGGAAACGGAGAGAACAAAAGAAAGAATAAAAGAATTTCATGCTTTGCTTTTGATGTGCTATTGTTCCAAAGTGATAGGAATTTCACCCTCTGTTTTAGAAAAAAAATAACACGCCAAAATATAAAAATGCTTCATGGCAATGCATATTTGATATGCATTGATTTTCCCGAAACACATTTTACAAAATAAAAAAATCAATTTGAGAAAACAGCTCATGAAATTCCTATCAATTTGGAAACATACAAAACAAAAGAGAGAACAATACTGTGATTTTCGATTTCTATTGTTCCAAAACTATAAGAAAATCATCAACCATCTGCTTCCATTAAATTTGATCCGATTGAACAATCCTATTGTGTCTATTGCAGCCTCTTTTTTCTTCTCACCTATTCCTCCTAACCAGTTCCTGAAGCAATAAGTGAGAAGTGTGGGTAGATTCCTGCTAACACCACCATACCATGCACTGATCAAACAGTTTTCCCAAATAAGTGGGTCTGAAAATAAACATGTGTGTGAGAGCCAACCTGGATGACAAATCCGTGGGCAGAGCCATCCTAAGTTCTTAAAAGACGTGACGTTCAAAACATAAATGATGACGAATGTCAATGTACAATGACTGGTCTTTCAAATGACGTCAGAAATTGTTGTGTTCTGTTCACGATGTGACAGACGGATTGAATTGTGGTCAGTCAGTGTTCACATAAGCAGATCAAGAAATCATCGTAGACGCCTTATTAAAAGTTTCGAGGCAAAAATTCATGGAGTTCAGAGACATCTTTTGGCCAGTAGGAACATCAGAACACCACTTTTAGATGTAATTATTTCTACTTTATAAATTTAGTCAAAATGTATTGATTCCCTTACAAAAAAGATAAGTAAAGCACTAGTTTGGATGTTTGAAAAAAATAATTCAACAAATTAATTTATTACAATATCTTTAAAAACATTTTTAACTTCTAAAATAAATGCACTTGTTATTTAACACAATGGTAAAGCTATTTTTTTCATAAATTTGTTTTTGGATTTTTAAATGCCAAAAAGTATTCCTGAAATACATTTACAGCAATAGTTCACAGTTTAATATTTCCCGACACCAGACTTTTTCTTATGATTTCTTGATCTGGACCACCAAGTCCGATTAAATTCGACCATCCGCAAACTAGATCCGAACATTTCCTTGCTGCTCGTATCTGCTGAAGTCATTTGTGTAAATCACCAATAAAGCCGCTTTGGAGGCGGTTATAAAAGGAAATGAACCTTCCTCATTACGTCCTCATAAATATACTTGATATTAAGGGATCGGTAATACGGCTACTTTACGTTGCGGCTCCCAGAGTTAAATGGCTTCAGATTTATCGCTGTGAGAGTCTAATGTAATAGCTTCCATTTTCATAATTCGGAACTATTCCGTATTCCATTATTTAAGTAATAGAATTAGACGCGCGCTCCCTGTAGCAGCAGTTATGTCAAACTTATGAATATTTATGATAGCGGTTAGAGTTGTGAAGCTGCCACTTTCCCATATGCCCTCAGTGAGTAACAGGCAGCTGAAATGAACACATCATATCTGTAGCATTCTTGTAAATAAAGTAGTTGTGTGTAACCGGACTCTTTGTCTCATTCCAATTGGATTAAGTTTGCAGTTGGAAGCTTCCATTACACTGGAAAACTTTGTCACGGTGTCAGAAAGTTTGTGGATGAAGGAGGAAAATACAGGAAAATAAAGGAATATTTCCAGGATTTCTTTAGTGAAGCTTGAGCACATGGTAAGGAGTCCTTTGTCTACCCAGCCAGACTCAACCAGCACTCTGCTACCCAAGCCAAGCTGACCCCTGTATGGAACACTTCCATTACATAATCCTGCAACAACTCTGCAA
>JBCAUI010090768.1:0-19336 GCA_038406195.1 Haplosyllis anthogorgicola
TCCTGCCTTGAAGGAGCTGGGAGAGGAACATGCTGGATCCTTCCTCATCTGGAAGACCATGGTGGAGGCTCATTTGGCTAACACACCAGAGCACATAGTGAAGGGTGCTGTGATGGGCTCACTCATGAACCTGCCCAGAGCTGCCACTGTGTCTGCTCAACTGAGAGTAAGGGGAGTTATTTGATGCCTTAGTCAATATTATGGCATTGCCAGTAGTTATGACAAGAGTCTCCAGGACCTCTACTCACTGAAACAGGATTCAGGGGAGAGGGTTGTGGAGTACGCAGCCCAAGTCAGTGATCGGGTGTGGCTTGGACACAGCTTTTTCCCTGAACAGATGCCAGAACCCGTTGTAGAGGAGATTCAAAAGAACCGACTGTTCGGCAGTTTGCTTCCATCCTTGAAGTCAGCATGGAGTGAGACCGAGGAGACAGGCACTGCGTTGACAAGGAGAACATCCCTCCAGGAATGTGTATCCGGGTCATACAGATGGTCGACAACTACAAAAAGAAAAAGCAGAAGTGCTAACAATGTAACTCGGAGGATCATCTAATCCATGATTGCCCAAATTGGGGCGTGTTTGCAGAGCGATATTTAAACGGCTGGTACTTGTGTGTTAGTAGCCTGCCCCTCTTCCCCCGGTGATTTAGGTATGACCATGTACCTTAGCAGCCAGCCTGTGTGTAGCCCTTTAGCCAGGACTAGAGTTCAAACTATCGAGCAGCACCCACTGTAGCCAAGGAGGCTACAGTTGGTGCCGCTCAAGGCTAGCATAACTGAGTAGGGCCCATCTAATGGGAGTGGATTCAGTCCACAGCACTGTTGAGGTTATCCCCCAACAGTTCCATAACAGATACCACGGTGGGCATGATGCACTGCGTGTGTGTTTGCTCCTTTTCATCTGGGGTTGGTTCAACTTCCACCCCTGGTAGCACTTGGTAGATGCCGAGGCCCCACACATGAGGCGCTGGACTAGCCAGCAGCCCCAGAACACTTGGGTGCTGGCTTTTACCACTTGTGGCTTCTCTTCCTCTCTCCCAATAGGGATCTTCGTGCCATGGGTTGCTGTGGGGGGCATTGGTTAGCACACGTATACCCACACACAAGGGCATGCTAGGCTCATCGTTGTCCTCATTGCCGTCAGCAGCGGCCACTACGAGTAACAATCGGTTTCGGTGTACAACCTTCTGGTTGCCATTGTCACCTTGAATGCGATAGACATGGGTGTCACTTGTGACTCGCTCCACCACAATGTACTTCTCATCACTCCAATTATCTTTGAGCTTTCGCTTCCCTACAAAGGCATCGGTGCACAATAGGATGATGTCCCCGGGCCTTAGAATAGCTGTTCCTGTTTTTCGATCATAAAGCCTTTTCTGTCATCGAGCTTCAAAGTCCTGGGCTTCCCTGGCTGCATCAAAGGCTAGGCATAGGTGCTCCTGGACTGAGGCAACATACTCAGGGATCCGTTTCGTGTTACACTCCCTGTGTATCGTGGGGAAGTAGAAATCAACTGGGAGCCACGGCCTGTGGCTGAACATGAGAAAGAAGGGGCTATAGCCCGTAATGGTGGACCTTGTGCTGTTGTAGGCCTGAACAATTTCAGCAAGGTGGTCCTTCCATCTCAGCTTCTTCTCTTCATCTAGTTTGCCGACCATTCTAGTCACGGACTACAGCATGTCGGGATGCTGTCTAAATACTTACCCAAAACTGCAAGGTTATTGTAATAAGAACCTGAAACACAATGTTAACTTTAAAACGAGTTTATTGTAAAAATGTTCCACTAAAATACACAGTTAAAAGTGGACTACAAAACTTACATTATAAAACATCTGTTTATACATGCCCTAAGAAGACGCTGAGCATAACGGTTCTAAAAACTGCTAAAACTGAGACTTAATACCTTCAATGGATGGAGAAAACAGAGCCCGCGCGAAGGCAGTGGGTAAATGCACCGACGCAGTAGGCTACTGTTCTGAACACAACACAGGTGGAGAAGAATGTATTTTGGGACCCTCAGTACTGGAATGTTGGAGCTAACCAAGCAGCAACTTTGCAATAGGCAGCTGCGGAATGCTAACAGAGTGTTGGTGTCAGGCGAAGTGCGTGCTGGTAGGGCTCTAAAGTCCGAACTTGTGATGACTGAGCAGCGTGTCCGCATTGGGGTTGGTGTAGGAACACCAGGGGCAGTGCGCGTAGGAAGTCCTTGTCTGGGACTTCCCATAGCACTGACCAGCAAGTGCCTCATGAGAGTGTGGAGGGCACAGTACAAACTTTAGAGTCAGCTCGTCAGAGTGAGCTGCCAGATATATCTGTGGGTAATGCTTTCGTAGCATTTCCGTATCAGCCGCTGACAAGGTGAATACCCATTTTGGGAGCTTGATATGGTCAACAGGGTTGTCCATGCACTTGGCCATGGAACGGATGTGTAGTCAGTATTGATCACTGTTCATCCTGAAGAATGTGAGAAGGAGAGGACTGTAGTCCGAGTTCACCCTCATAGACTCGAGGGTTACCCCAAACTTGGCTTCCAGTTCACTTCACTTTTTGGCAACAATCCTGGACTCTAACCGCCAGACTGCAGCTCACCCCAACACTTTGAGCTCATTGATGTTGTCTTCATCCTCAGTTACTTTGGCCAGTGAGATGCGTTGGCTTTGTCGGCTGGCCCACCTGGCATCATCGTCTTCGGAACTGTCATCATTGTCAATCTCCAAGACCTCGTCGTCGCTGTCACCGTCGCCCGGAGCAGAAGTAGAGTAGCCGATGTGGTAGGGATCCACCAGGTCCCCGTGTGTCACCTCGGCTGTGGTCACCTCGAGTTCCAACTCATCTTCACCCTCTTCACTCAGGTTCGAGGAGATAAGGTTTCTTGAGATAGTGCTTGATGCAGTAGACCAGGAGCTGGGTTCTCCAAACTTGATCCTAGCCTTCTTTGGAGTAGGCCCCAGTCCACTAAGGGTGCCACCGATGCCAAGTCATCCTCCTCTCATGTTGGTGTCAGTGGGGACGAGTCTCTTAGATGAACTAAAAGTTCTGGAAAGATTGGGAAATGGCTTGTCAGTGGATGCCGGCTGGTGCTTCACCGGGGTGTCCTCAAGTGTACTGGTTCAGGTAGTGGAGCTGCTCACCTACTGACACTGGCTGGAGGGACAGCACTCTTCTTCTCTGATGAGTCGGTGGTGTGGGGTTTCACTGCGGCGCTGGGCTTGAGAGGCCTGTACAAGCATCCACACAGGGAATCCTCTCCTAGGGCTCTGCTGACATACTCTAAGGATATCAGGTCTCCACCAAGGATGATGGGACCCTGATGGTCATAATGGACCCCGACTGCATGGAACTCTGATTCCATCACACTGAAGCTGTGGAAGTCTGCTTCTTGTACGAGTTGTCAGATGGCGTTGCTATGGTTGCAAGCAAAGTTGACCTGTGCATTGTGCCACTGTTTCAGGACAGTCTTCTCGGCCTCCTCGAGACTTTTGAGTTGGAGCGCGGCCACAGCAGCTTTCGTGTCCTGAATTACACAGGCCATGTCTGTCACGCGATCCCCATGTTTCGAGGGAGTCTCATCCGACTCTATCTTTCTCAAAGTGTGCCAAGCCTCCTTGATCTTCCTCTCGACCTCGCTGTTCACTGTAGCCTGGTGCACTTTCTCAGAGGTGGTTAACTCGGCCCACATCTCGTGATAGCTCACCCATTGGTTCTGGAAGGTAGCCAGTTCATCCATAAGAGTCAAGTTCACAGTGAAGGGTCAGCACCGCTTCTCATGGTCGCATGCATCACCTCCATCAATGGGAGCATTGCCACATACACTAGAGAGGCTGAGGCCATTAATTAGCCATTAATTAATTAGCCGTGCTAAAAGCAACATTGCCGCCACCCAGAGGAGGATGGACAGGTACTACATGGGATGCAGGACCCCCGGGTCTGACTTTGACTGTGAAGATCAAGTGCCCATCCTTGCCCAGATGGTCTTCTTGAGGTCTCTCTGGCGGGACGTACACTGAGAGTGGTCTGTCTTCCATAACATGGAGGCAGATTGTAGGGGATGACAATCTTCCCATCTCTAGTCTCCAAGAGCCAATGGACTCTGAGACATGACATTGGGGTTCGCAGCAGGCCGGTATCATCCACAAAATAAGCATAGAGTACTTGGAGGTCTCCAGTCATTGGGTCCCATGCCCAGAGATCTGCCCTAGTGTGGGAATCAACAAAGGTGAAGCAAGCAGCCTTATAACCAAGTGCTGGAACTTCAGTGACGAGCCATGAGATTGCATCCCGGATGGGGTGCACAGACTGATGCTGGTGTCTGAGGACCCGCATCATACAGATAAGTCTCTCCCCAATGGCAGAGACATCAGGGTCCACTGCAGCTGTTGTCAATAAGAGTCACATAGGGGTGCATGGATGAGGCGGTACAGTCTTGTATTTCTGAATGTAGGATCCAAACATGCCGTGGCCCATTAGTTCACGCATTATGTGTTGAAATTGTGCCTCCATCGTGATGATGGGAATGTAGTCTAGGATGTCGGTAGTGCCCCAGTATTGTATGGTCTCGTCTTGGAGGAGACTCAGGTTATCCCTGATCTCATGCTCGGAGTGCTCAGTCTGTTTCTTGTAGCGGCCTATGCTGTATCTTTCCCACAGCATTAGCTGATGCTTTTCCCTACAAGGAGGTCGAACACGGCCTCCATACCGACCGCAAGGGCCCCTCTGGCAAATTCAGCATGGACAACAGTCCCGGGCATGTGGCCGGTAGTGTTTGGGACAGCTGTGGGGGCATTTGCGCTTGGAGCTGCGGGTGCACCCCCTGCTGTGCTGCCACCACCACCGGTGTTGCCCTCTTGGTCGCCACCTCCTTCTGGAGCATTGTAGTCATCCTGGCATAAAAAGAGGGTAGAGTTTAGTAGCCTGGGGGAGATTGCTGGCAACCTGCTGACTTCGGGATCCGAAGAAGTGGTCAAGATATTGGAAATATGGAAGACGAAAAGGAAAACCATGAAAGACACCCAGCCACAGCCTGTGCACCTGCTGTGGGTCCTGCTGTGGACACACCGGTGTCTGTGGTGCGGGTTGCCCCTTCAGAGTGTGCAGCAGGGTCAGTATGCAGGGAGATGTGGAGTACTGCCCTTTGCAGACATAGCTGTTACCTCTTTGACATCTGAAGTTGAAATGATGCTTCACTGATCACGCGGGAAATTGGCGGGAAAACTGGGGATATCCCCCAGTCCATGCATGCGTGAGTGCCTCAGAGCGTGTGTGAGTGGGAATCCCCTGTCATGTGATCCTAATGTCATTCCTGCAATAAAAGGCCGACCATGGGAAAACTGCCTTTCATTTGTCATTGACCTCTGAAGAGACAACATTGTTAAGCAGAGTTCTGTGTTGGAACCCACTGAAGATATCACCAGCTCTGAACCTGCCGAACATGGACAGCGAGCTGCTCTATCTTCTTGAATTGATAGTGCTAACCACCTGGCAACCAAGCCCCAGTTGCGGCCCAGCACACTGGAAGGGGGTCTTCCCCCTGAAGCACGATGGCCGCACTGCTGCTTGATTGCTGAGACAGTTACACAGCATGCCCACTATGTCTCTTCCAATGAACAGCTACTCCTGTTGCAAGATTGCTTGCAGTATATGGAGATCAAAAGCACAGCGGAAGTAGCCCAAGATGCCTTAACCAAGTGGACACTGCCCGTGGATGATGATGCCAGCAGCACTGTCCACAACAAGATGAGGTGGGACTGCTATTGGGAAGAGTTGTACATGGCACAGGCAGAACTCAGGCAGGGGATGGTATCACAGTTAGAGAACTTGTGGGACCAGTGGCTGGACCTTGACCCCGGAGACTTTGACAGCAACGTGGCTGTTTAAATAGTGTACACCTTTGTACTCAAAGTTTACAAGGGCGTGGGACATGCAGGAACCATGGATGCCTTTGCCACTGAGGAACAGTTGGAGGGAGCCGATGAGTGTGAGGAGGCTCTTCGCGGAAAGTTACAAGTGTGGGCTGCAAAAGCAGCTCAACTGGGTCATCGGGGTCCGCGATACGAGAAATACCTCAGTGGTGGTAGTGGCAGTTTGGGACCAGGTACTCCGAAACAACCTAGCCTCCTGCAGCACTTCAGGCTTAAGCCTCGGACTCTGCCCACGTCTCCACAGACTGTTGCCACTGGACCACAAAGGCAAGAAGGAACCTATAAGGACGTGAGGATAGTCGTTGCCAAGAAGTCCATGCCAAGCAGTGCCGTGGCTGTCCAGGCTACCACTCAAGCTGCCGCTGAGCCGCAGGTGCAGGAGGATGCCAGCACGACTACCCCAGAAATCCCCAAGAGTGGACGTAAATGCAGAAAGAGGCAGTTGAGAGAGGAGACTTAGACTTAGCCTGAGAGTTAGAGATAGCCAATGCTAAGCTCGCTGAGCTTGCAGGAGAAAAGGAAAAAACTGACGATGTAAACCGACAGGCAGAGATGAATTGCTTGAGGAGTCATCCCTCCTCGCGAAGGCGCCAGGAGAGCCAAAGCATTACGGTGGGCGTGAAGGAGCACAATCGCTCCACACGCAACAAGCAAATGCAGACATTCAGGCCCTACACGGCTGCCCACGAGGAAAGGGTCCCCGCCGCTACTACCAGGACCCTAAAAATGCCTTCGGACTTAGACCATTGAACTTGAGAACCATGCCAGAGATTCTCAAGACCAAGAAAGACCCCTATCTACACCCTGAGAGATGGTTCACTCAGCGGCTCTGGGACATTGACTGGAAGAACGAGAGAGTACCGGGATGGAGCAAGCAGCCCAATGGGATAACTACTAAACCTGACAAACTCGCTGCAAGGTTGTGCGTTGTATGGGGAATGACACAGACTGTGCAGTACATTCATGGGATAGACGATCCAGTTATGGTGTGCCCAGCGGAGCCCCCCATACTCCACTGCCACCAGTTCCTGGACCCGGGGTTCGAGTCAGCGACAGACATCTGAGAGAAGGATATCATGAGGATGAATGCACTGGGTGTGGTGTTGTTATACACTTGTACACAGGCAAATCCACTGTGCTTCTTCCACATGGCAGATGGTCAATGCAGTGACACCCCAGCCATTGTCGAGGAATACATAAACTCCATGTCCTACCTAAGGATACTCAGCATGAGGGACTTCCTTAAGTGCCTGATCAGGATGAGTGCCACCCGGAGGGAGACAGCCCTGTGTGCAGTCAAGATGTATCGGGCTGGCAAAGTTGTCTACAACAAAGTGGGCATTACCACGGAGTCTTACACTGGTTTTGGATGTGACAGCAGAGCTGGTAGACCCAAGCTAGGGAGAGGATGAGGTGCGACATTGCGAGAAATTCTGCAGAGGCCTCCAGGAATATCTTCTCCACCTCTGCTGGGAAAAGAGGCTAACAAACATGCTGCACACACTGCGCACTGGGGTTATGTGGGGGATTGGTCAAGCAAGTCATTACGACAATCACTGCCATCGGGACAGAAGGGGGTTCACCAGCTTCCCCTGCCACCTCCTCCAGCCAGGGAGTTGGTCCCAGACCCTTTCAACTCCAACCTGCTAGACCTCCCCGTGTTGCAGACTAATGAAGACCAAGGCCTGGAGCAGGAAGACGATTTGCTTCTGGAGGATTCTGTCATCAACCCGTTGGTGGGTCTGCACGGTTTCTCTCCTGCTTCCCCGGAACTGAGGCCTAACCTGAAAGCAATTACACAACTGCAACTAGGTCACCTCATCCTGGGATACTGAAGCAGCAGAGAGCCAGTTGACTCAACTGGGTTGCTTCTGGACACTCCTGTCTCTCCAAAGCCTAGGAGGGTAACTTTTGCGGACGAACTCACAGTAGCTCCCCTTGCTGTAGTACCACCTACTATTACACAGGAGGCAGTCACGGAGGGTGCTTGCATGGGCAGCCTTTCCTCAGAGTCCGGTGCCACTGCACAGGAAGAAATGGAACAAGATGAGCCCCCACAGGGTGGTGATAGTAGTGAACTGGATGCAGAGATGCCACCCATGGACACCGATGAAGAAGACCAGCTGCTTCAGGGAAGTCAAGACTCCGCAATGGATTCCCCAAGGGAAGAACCCCGGCAGGTTTGAGCGCTGAACCGGAGCCTGTGGACCCCTCACCCACAGCTGCATGCGCGTGGCATGAAAGAGGTGGTCTGGGCCCGATTACAATGATCACAACAACCGCCGTGAACAGAACTGAATCGTGCTCAAGTTTCTTTTAGCGATCTCGTAATTGTAACATGTAAATGGTAAATTTGATGTGACTATTGTACTCCTTTTGTCGTGTATTAGCACTTTGTGTAGTATTTTATTGGATTTTTATCTAATGTATTGTATTTTATTACTGTTGTCACCAAATCTTGTATACCGCTATTTTTCTATGTTTTCTTAGGTTAATAAAGCACGCCCGAGGGCGGCCGATGGTCCTGGGGGAGTGTGCCACGCTGATGGCTGAAGGCTGAAGGCCCTATACCACCAAAATTTGGTGTCGTTGGCTGGCACTGGGTAGGTTGCGGGATCTGCAACCTGTCCCAATAGCGACTGCTGGTGCCGCAAACCCCGGATAGACTGTCCAGGTGGATGGTCATCTGTGCTATTTTTAGGATTCTTGCGTGGCAACTGGCGGGTGCATGCGCATGGTTGTAAATAACATCATGATGTAGCCCCTATGTCACGGCGTGTGTCACAATGGAATCCTTGCATCACCCACCGGTGACATCACCTGCACGTGCGGATGCCATCCGGGGGGGGGTGCTATAAAACTATATGCAGCATTGTAATGTAAGCTTTTGCCTGTAAACTCTTGATGAAATGGGGCTGTCCATCCTTTTGCAAGCTGATGACACGAGGAAGTTGCATCACAAGAGATATTCGGTGCCCACGGCATTCCGCGCTTCCCGCGCATGACATATATATTCCAATCAATCAGAGGTGAATCTGGATCAACCACTATTACCCTCAGGTAGCACTGGGGTCTTACTTGCCCATGGCATCAGGTTCTACCTGCCCCACATCTGGACTGCACCACAGTCACCTGATTGCAAGAGCCAGTCCCAACATCTTGGGACCTTACTTACTTTTCCTTCTTGGGTAATCCAACAGGATTTATCCAGAGAAGATGTGATCAATAGCACAGATAGAAAGCAACTAACTTATTTGGTGGGTGGATCAGTGGGCATTTTGCATTACCTGATGCTGTAAACTGAGATCCAGATTCATTAACATCATTGTTATGGTCATTTACATAGAATGATCACTACATGAGTGGTTCACAAATTAGAGATTATGATGCCTCATTATTTTAAAGGCTGACAAAGTCAACTACAATTACTGGTTTCATTATAACAAATGTGTAAGAGGACGTAGCATATTTGTAGCATTTATATTGCATATTTCAGATGATTTATTACTCCAAGAAGATTTAATTCAAATATTACCCATGGTTGGTGAGGCCAATGCTATCTCAGAAGAATTAAATAAGAAAGCTAACTTTGAAGTTATGCTTATGGCACCATATCTCTTGCATGGAAGGAAAGAAGGAAGAACAGAGGTAAAATAGTTTTCAATAGATAGATATTTAAACTTGTATTTAAAACAAGATTTTAACTGTAGTTGGTCAGTTGTTATCTATTTTATTCTTATTCTCATATTCTTATTCTTCAGGTTTGTGTCAAATACAAAAATCTGCAAAATGGAACTGAATTCGTCTGGGACAAAAACAAGTTCATCAATAGAAAATATTTAATGCAGGAAATGTACCAGAACTTTGCAGAAGGAGACCCAAAATGGGATGTTGCTCAGGTAAGCCGTACTTGTATATCAATGCAGAAAAATCAATAGTTTAGCTAGTTTGTTTTAACATTTTCCATCTTAATTGTTGAGTAATCAGAACTTTGTTTCGTAGGAGAAAGATCCTTTCTGGGAAGATCCAAATGCTGAGGTGTTGATTGGAACAGTGCATGTTTACCTGCAGTCATTGGCATATATGATAGAATTAGAAGAAACGCTGAGAGTATCTGATTTTAAGGGGAATGAACAGGGTAAGAGTTTGTTTGATGCGTTGATGGTGACTGATATGGGACAAATTCATACATTTTCGTCCAAAGCTACTTCTTTATTGCATTAAGACAATTTTGATATTCTTTTTTTTCACAAATGTAGGATTTCTGCAAGTGGATATTCGGCCGTGCACAAGCAATGGCAAAGAGCTGTCGGAAGATGAATTCATAGATAAACCAGAGCAATTGGTAAGTTCTAAAGTTAATGAACTACTAATGAGCCGACTTTGTTTAACGTCAATGTTCAACTGGATTCTACTCTTTAATGCTTAACATTTGCAAAATATTTCCTGTGTATTTTTAATTCTTTTTAGATTTATTGACAAGATAATACAGCAAATAATAGATTTTTATGGTAATTCCTTTAATTAAGGTTACTTTTCTTTGTCATCTAGGTTGGAAAGTCATTATATTGTATGGTAAAATTAATGAATGCTAGGGGTCTAAATAATAGATTCAGAACCGTAAGTAGGATTTCTTTAGTATTTTTCTGGTCAGATTTAGGCAGTATTCATATAGATTTCACAAACTCGCATTATAGCTTTTGCTGCTATCAAGTTTTATAGTTTTATCCCTGATGAAAACATAAGTTGAAACTGCAGTTGGAATTTCAAATATCCTAATAAACTTCGAAAAATTGGCTCAATAAAGAACAAATAGACCCACAACCTTGGTGTTTTAGTACCTTTTCCGTACCAAATTTTATATTAATTTTTATAGTCGACGAATACTGTGGAAATTTAGAATGCAGTTCTTTTCCAATAACAACGGTGGAGAGGGATTTAATGGCTACAAAGTTTATTGTATGCCTAGATTTTTTAAAGCCTGAATGAAATTTGATGAAGAATGTTGAACGTTCTCTTTGCCTAAAAAGAGAAGAGGAGTAGGGACTGTACAATTTTTAGGGATATATTTGGGACAATAGACGTTAGTTAGGATTTTACTGCAGTACAAAGTAGAAGTATGTACTCAGTGAATATACTGTAAATTAACTATTTAATTTGTCATTCAGTCATACTGTCAATACAAGATGTACCTTGATAACAAGTACAACAAGACGGAAGAAGTAAAAGGAATCAATCCTGAATACAGTCATCAAAGGATGTTTACCTTTTCCCCCGTAACCAAACAAGTGAGTACATTTATGCACATATTAGAGAAAAACCCCCAAAATTCCCCCTAAAATTAATGTGTGTGGCATAGACTATGTAACTTGAGAGATCATCACTTTTAGCACATACAAATGTCCTTTTCGAATTCAGTTTAAAGACTACTTGTGTAATGATGCACTGATAGTCGAAATCTGGGGTCGTCAAAAGGTTAGAGACAATCAAATGGGAGGACTCAATACGAAAGAGTTAATGGTCCGTGAAAGAACTGGGATACAGTCAACGAGTACTGTGGTATGTATTCTCATTCAGAATGTACCATTCATGCTACTTTTTTCGAACATCAAGCACTTATTGATGTGGTTTCCTTTTAATAAAATTTTCACAATCTTTTACGTCTTGACAGAGAAGAAGGCCTAATAAAGACCAAAATGCCCCAAAGGTAGCAACAATAGACAACACGAACCATACTATTCCAAATAAAGGCAACTCTCACAAAGTGAACAACAATTCCACCAAACATGTTTGCACAGAAAGTTGGCATTCTTTAATATTATATTTTAAGTTGCCCTTTACTTGGAAATATGTGGTGAAATGCAGATAGACATTGTTTGACTAATGTTGAAATTGAAGTGCCTCATAACATAGTTTTATTGGTGCTGGATAATGTTGAAATGATAACTGATGTGTATTGTACATGAATAATCCACTAATTTTTCAACATAGACAGTAACATATGGTAATATATTTTACAGAAAGATCCAACTTCTGATCCATTGGTAGAGTAACAATTTTCCAAAAACAGCTTAATGACTTTTAGGAATTAAGCATGCCTTATAATAGATATTTAATATTAAGCATTGTACCATCCTGCATGCATGTTGCTTGCTCATATAACATATATGTGTTTATGCATTTAGTGTACTGCAAGTGACATTCAGTTTAAAGTTGCAAGCTTGAAACATTTCAAACATACATGAATGCAGCATACTGATGCCAGGAGTGTCTCGTTCAGTAATGATCTAGTTTGAAAAAAAATTTCGATGGGTGTTGGGCCTGAATGCAAAATCCAAAGTACCAACGATTCTCACCTCAATTTTCTACAGCTTAATTGCACGTGCATTATAACACACTCATAATTATTACACGTTGTGAACAGTTACAATGCATAGAAAGGTTGTAAAATACTTCAAATACTTTACATAATCAAGGATATTAATGACTCATTGGTAAGGAAACATAGAAATTAAGCAGTCCTTGTGTAGTTTTGAAAACATGAACAAAATCTAATATAATTTAGTTACATGTATCTTATTAGAAGTTGTACTTTCAACACTTTTTGTAAACAATTCCAGTAGACATACAAATTTCTCAGTAGTTTCTTAATTTTGTTTATGTTTGTTTATTTTTCGTGCAAAGTGTCTTAATCAATCTCTTAGTAGTAACTTCATCTAGTCAGTTGCTAACACATCGGATTAGTTGTGATGCACATCGCAGGACACAGAGATATTGTACCTGGGGTGAAAATGGGTGGAAATCACGCGTGCAATGTACTTAACGGTTTGGTTACAAAAACGTAAAGATAGATGGCAGTTATGCAATGTACTCATACAGAATGGAAAGAATCACCATCGGCAGCACATATATTCGTTTTTTGAATCAACTAGAACAAATGTTTCGGATTTAATGACTACTTATTATCTAGCCTTTTTTAATGAAGAATGACATTTGAAGAAGCATACTGAACCTAATATTAACTTTGTAATTCTTAATTTGATAGGCGGATGCTGAGTACAGAAGCGCAGCTGAGGCAGCCGTCTACAAACGCCGACTAGAGAGAGCGGAAGGAAAATTGGTGAGTTCGTAATTAAAAACTACTCACTTGTAGTTTATTTAGTGTGTGAAATACATGTACGTTTTATTGTCTACCGAATGAAATTCAACAAGACTTGAGGCTCTTCTATTTGAAACACTGACAACAATTGATCCCACCTTGCCCCGGAAGAGGACGTAATGTTTTGTAACATGCGGTAAACTGGTCATTGCACAATGAATATCTCGGATTTGGGGGTTTTTTTCGTTGCTAATTTTAAATCCTACTTAAAGTATTCTCGCATTGAAATGTAAGAGGAATTGTTGCTTTTTAGAAAAAGTTACAGGAGCTTGTAGATGATGCCAGAAACAAGAAACAAACTACCTTCAAGGTAAGCGTATTCTTTCTCGAAATGGGCTGTTATTTAAATGCGACGCTGTTGGGATGTAATTGAATGGACATTGCCTCGATTTCATGTGTAAGTAGTATCACAGTGTACTAAGGTAATCATGTACTTCACAACAGGTTGATGATGTTGAAGATTGTCTAAATTCAGGAAACATGGCCCGATTTAAAGCCACAGCAGATATAATTAAAATAATTGAAAAGGCAAAACGTGAAAATCCCGACGGGGTCACCTCACAAGCTTGTATTATTCAGTAAAGGTTAAATTGTAGTGCTACAACGCATTTTTCACTTTAGAAAAGACTACATTTATATTGTATGCTACTCACAGAAAATATTACAAAGAAAGCTTTATAAACGACAGAAAGACGCTTAAATACGTGCATGTACCTCAGTAATTTGCACTATTATCATTGTTACCGTAATTTTATGCAACTGCAAAATATTATTTCATAACTTTGGTGATGAAAATGTGCCAGGCTTCTTTATTTAATTATTTTGATGTCCTTCCATTTAGTACAGTATTTATCATGTCTTGTCATAGTAAGTTTCTTCATCGTGATTTTATCACAAGTTCTGCTCATAATAATACAAACGTGATGTTTGTTCAAAATCAGGCTGTGATTAGTGATGTGATCGGGTTTCTCTCGTTTTAGGGAGATATGATTTTCTACTGTAAGACTTTATCTTTTATATTTGTGAGAGATCTATTATATAAACATCTTTCAATCTAGTCATCAATATCAAGAGCAAAGTTTGTGTCCTTTCAATGCAGGCATGCATTTATCAATCGTTAATCTTAAGTGCATTCAAGATGTACATTTCTGTGATTCACATGTGTGAGACTGTTATTTTAACATAGATATATGTATTAAAAGGGGTACTTTCGGTTCTGCCACTGAAATACAGTGGAGTCTTTTAATTACCGAAATTCCCAGAAATCTTGGAATAATGGTCGGTGGCTGACAAATGGAGACTGAAACGCATTGATGGTTACTTCAACATGAAAACCCAAATGGCCGGATATGAGAGGGTGGCCGGATATTAGCTGGCCGGTAAAGAGACTCCACTGTATGTGTACACATAAGGCTTAGAATTTAAAGTATCAGTCTGAGGATATCAAATGTTCACAAATCACATAAAAATACCCAACTTGTACCATCTGTAGTATATTGTTAACAGCCAACTGATCAAGACGAGACGTTTGCCTCATTTGTTGTATATTTTCATTTATTTAATTTGAACGTAACGTTTGCATTGTTCAAATCATGTAAATTCCGTCCAACTATTTCACCTCTGCTCGTAAATCTTAAATGACGCTTAAGTTATTGTCATGTTATTGTCATTGTGGACATTTATTAATTTGGAATTGATTTGATATTGATTTTTGGCCACAGAACATACCGGTATTTACACGTGCCTATCTACATGTAAAAGGTTTTATATCAATTGTGTACATTACTTGAACACTGTATATTTGTACATTATGTACACATGCCAATATTCGTTTGTTAACTTGTACCAGAGTTTCAAATAAACACATTTTGTTGTAAACTAAATTGTATGTTTATTGAACAAATACATTCAAATTGAAGTAAAATGTGCCTGATCATTTTATCTCACACACAGGATGCTGTAACAGAAGGCACGTTATACCTTGTTTGCATTACACCACAGTACAGTAGAGCCTGTCTTGAGCAGCACCTGCATTGGGCGACCATTTGCTTTTTACGAGTTTTACCCCAGTATGAATCCTTAATATTCATGTTTATTTTACCCGTCTCGAGTGCCATTCCTGTCTTTTATGGCATTCTATTTGTCACAAAGTATGGTGCCACTCACGACAGCGTCTACTGTATTTCGTTCTTGGGCTCTCGATTTCAAGTCGGTAATTTTTGGTGAAGAATTTGATACTTATCGCTTTGTGGACCGTGTTATCGCAATCACTTACATTGTTATTCTCTTTGAAATGAACATACGTTGAAAACATTCGCCATTTTGTTGAGACATTTATTACTGGACATGTACAGTCTTTTTAGTATTTACATTCCTAACAATAAAGGTAACAATACACGTAAAATAGGCATTGCATTATACAGTTATACATTAACTGTATATAGGGTGTTCCTTTCTGGTGACTTAGTGGGTATACATTGGCCCTATATGTACATAAACGTCGTTTGGAGAAAATGGGAGTTCCGACTAAAGACAAAATTGTACAACATGTACATATGTAGCTCAGTTGAATAAACTTGAACTTGCCACTGAAAATTTAGAAACGGCAACAATTTCCCTTCGGTTAACATTTTGATCTGATGGATTATAACTGTTATTAGATCTTGCAGTATATTACAGCACTTCTACCTAAAACCTTTTACAAATACACACATCCAGTGTAGAAAATCTACATTAAATTTGGTGCATGCCCCAGCTTCAAGATAGGGACTTGGATACAGTAGAACCCAACTAAACTGTGCCATAAAACTACCACTATTCTTGTTTAAACATGGAACGATTAATTTTATTGAAGACTTCACAGCCGTTTTCAAACAAATCGTGCATCGTAAAGACATTTACATCAGTTCCAGTCACACATCGTTTACCTCTAAACCTTTCCAAGTTTTTGTTCAGTCTACAATGGAACTCATTCCACTAAGATTACGAGTTTGTTTATGTGTAGAATAAATTCTATTGGGCAATTTCAGTTTACACTCACTACAGACTAAAATGGCTATGTTTTATTGCTAGAGCATTGAGGTGCATTTGTTAGTGTACTTCCCTTTTGCTCATGTATACCAAAACTATGCAGGAAGTCGCACACAGAAAGTCTTTAATACACAACTTTACATGCACTAAAATGTTGGGTTTCCTTTTCTATTTCTTGTTAAACATCCTGATAAGATGATCTGTAGACACTGATTTGGGCCTCTCGATTGGCAATCCAAAAGCACGATCCCAAATGGTTGAGGCCATGCAACCCAAGGCTCGAGATACACCAAACATCACCGTGTAATAGTTCATCTCAGTCATGCCATAATACTGGAAAACAAAAGGTGTAACACGTGAACTGCTACATCATAAAGAAGGCATTTGCAGTGGACAACGGAACCTTCCTTAAATTGAGTATTTCTGCGATTAGAAGGCAGCTACCCGCTAAATATGTTAAAACAGAACTTTGCCAGGATAGAAATAACCGAGCAAAGTATAAAAATGGTAAATATTCATGTAATCTACTTTGTACACTTTCTGAAATGTTATTCTTTATTAACACAATTACAATCATTACAAACCTGCAGCAGTACACCTGAGTGAGCATCAACATTAGGCCACGGGTTCTTCACTTTACCGAGCTGCAGCAGAATGTCAGGGACTACTTTAAAGAGATCTGATACGAGACGGAACATGGGGTCGTTGGGTAAATGTTTCAAAGCAAACTGACGCTGGCACATAAAACGTGGGTCTGTCTTTCTCAACACTGCATGTCCGTACCCTGGAACAACCTGTAGATATTACCAATTAGTGAATTTCGTTTTTGTATCATAAGCAACAATTGTATCCGTTTTTACATTTACATCTCTTAATTTATGCCCGTAAAAATACTGCTAAAATCACCGAAATGGAATTATTATTAATTCAATGAAATACTTACCTGTCCAGAGTTGAGTGTTGTCCAGATAAACTCTTTTAGCTCTTCCTCTGTGTATTTTTCTGGTAATTCTTGTCTAATCTTTTTCAGCCAGACGAGTACCTCTTGGTTGGCGAGACCGTGTAAAGGACCAGCTAATCCATTCATGCCACCAGCAAAGGACAAGTAAGGATCAGAAAGAGCAGATCCTATTAAGTGGCATGTATGTGCACTTACGTTGCCTCCCTCGTGGTCACTACAAAAATCGAAGGAACAATAAATGCAATTGTAATGTATTTGTTGTAAATAGAAGAAAACTTTCAGACATGTATTGCTTCCTAAATCGTACAGTAATATTAAAGTGGTAAACAGTGTGGATGTAGTCATATGCTATACCTGTGGATGGTTAAGTACAATCTGATGAGTTCTGTGAACATTGGATCTTCATAGCCCAACATTGAAGTAAAGTTGTAAGACCAATCCTTATTCTCGTCAATTGCACCAACACTGGTTCCGTCTCTGTACAAGTTTCTATAGATGATAGCGGCAATAGTTGGTAGCTTTGCTATCATGTCCATAGAATCTTCATAGACGTACTGCAGCAAAAATATAAATTTACTCTTTGGTGAAATCATGTTACTTGTGAATGGAATATTCAGCATAAACAAGAAATTCTTGTGCATCGATTTTTGACATTTTTGTCTTCAGATTACATACGAAAAGTAACAATTAATACAAACCTCCCAGTATGACGCTTTATTTACACCATCTGCATATGCACGAGCAAATTTACTTTCGGAGCTACATGCTGTAATTGCTGCACTGAATTGAGCCATGGGGTGAAGACTGCTCGGGAAGTTGTTTAACATCTGCACAACGTGTGTTGGTAAGGCTGCCCTGTTATTCCATTCCTGTAGGTAAAAATGAAACGCTTTATTTATTTCAATATGTACATCATCTTTCAAACATCCATGATGTATGCAAGATATTGAGTTGCCACTTTTAAACTGGATCACAATTCCCGGCCCTCCCCCCGACTATATTCCCTGACACTTAAGGACTGACCAATAATTTTCTGGGGGATTAAATGTCAACATAAAAAAACAACAAACAAACAAAACCCCAATAATTAAATAATACATGTACTTTTTAACAACATAAACCTATAACCTTAAAAACAAGAATGCCTTCCAATCAAAGACCGAACCGCCCACTTTGCAAATAGTCATTAAAACGCAAATAGTAACTAAAATGCAAATAGTTATTTAAACATGAAAACATCACAAAAATCTAGAAATTTGACCTTCAAATGACCTTGACCTATATTTTGACTTTGGCCACATTTACTGCTCTCAAACATCATAACACGTGATATTAGCAGACAACACCAAAAATTTTGACACTTTTTATTGCTGTAACCTTGAACCAATGACCTTGATACTCAAACTTGACCTAGATATTATGAAGATGTACCACCATACCAAAAATGAAGTTTCTAGGTCAAGCGGTTCAAAAGCTTTTGCCTGGACAGACAGACACGCATACAGACACGACTGAAAACATTACCTTGCCGCATACGCGGGCGGTAAAAATTGAGACGTGTACACATGATAGATATTATGGCAATGATATCCTCTCTTCTCAGACCGGTGGCCATACTGATTGAATATTGTAGTTACTGTACCTTAGTAATAGACTGCACTTGAGCATCAGTGGGTATTTCATTGGAACAAAGAAGCCAGAATAAACCCTCGGGTAACGGTTCCTCTCCGCCCTTGGCTTTCGGCAATAATTTTTGACATTGTTCTATTGTGTGTTCACGAAATTCAATTCCTTCCTCCGGATCCAGGACCGATGTTTCCGTTACTAAACCTGCAAGTTTAAACTTCATAATATAAGAGAGAATCAATTGAACGTGTTCTTAACCACTTTTACAACGATGAAATGATAGTGCTAAAATGTAGACATTTTTTTACAATGTAATCTAAATATTATGCTAAAAGACACTTCCTAGATGCTCCTTTCAGGGACGAGAAATTTCATCGATTTGGATCAAGCTAGGCACATGACAGAAACTTGCGTCTTGCTCCCTTTGACAATCAAACAGTATTCTGGAAACATTATTTGTCGTGACAAACTGGTCGATTGATTCTCTTGTACGTTGGTTCAAAGGAGAAATTTATTAATATGCAGGTATGCAGGGCTCGAATTAAGTGACTCGCCCCGGTCGAAATTTCGACCTGAAATTGTCTCGGGCAACTCAAGATTTTCCCCAGGATGCCTTCAGGGCAACTCAATATTATTTGTTCA
>JBCAUI010090879.1:0-19334 GCA_038406195.1 Haplosyllis anthogorgicola
AGATCAGTGTTACGGAGGATCAGGAGACAGACCGGAAGCGAAGAACGTGGCTATTGTTATTACGGACGGAGTACCGTATCCAGCATACAGATACCAACCTGCTATCGATATGGCTGAACAACTGAGAATGCAACATGGTACAAATTTGCATATTTACTGATATACTCAACTTCACCGGATTTCATAAATTTAAAGCCTTCCATTTGGGAGACTAGGATAACCATGGATTTAGTTTTCTGATGTTCGACTTAATAATTTTCCAAACAGATTGAGACATTTGATGTCCAGTGACATTGAATATTTTCACCAAATTTGCAAATGACATCATAAAAAGAAACAAAATAGTGAATGTAAAGCTGTGTTCCATTTGTCAACCATGTAACACCCATAATCACACCAACTCAGGAATGCTGTTTACTGAAATATATCTTATTGTCCATCATGGATAATCGGTTGACAGGTTCCACAATTAACATTGGTTGGTTGTTTTTCAAAATGTTAACTAATTGACTTGCCTACCTACAAAACAAAGGTAACTTAATGTGTGTACTTTGTAGATATTGCACTGTTTTCTGTTGGAATAACTGATGCAATTGATGAAACGTTCCTGGCTGCCATATCTGGAGACATCGGAATGACAAACGGACAACAGAAACTTGACATTGATTATTACAAGGCTCCAGATTTCCAAGCTTTGGATTCTATGCTTGAAACTGTGTCATCTGGAATTTGTGAAAGGCCAAAACCAAGTTAGACTTATATTTCATACAAATCCATTATTTGCTATGCCCAAAGATTGTGATAATTACATTTGTTATAACTATTTTGATATTATTGATTATATTTTACAGGGACAGAAATTAGGAAATGTTAAATCTGTCCAATTGCAGAATTAGAAGATTGTGATCTGATTGATCTGTGTGTTGTGATTGATTCATCTGGAAGTATCAGGGACAACAATCCACCAGATGGTTCATATGATAATTGGCAATTAACTTGTCAGTTTGTACGAGAGGTACCAGAGGAATCTTATGTCATAATATCTAACTCCAGAATGCAAAGAGAAAAAAATCTGCATGGTTAGGAAACTATTCCAATTTCAGATAATCAAAAAATTTGACATTGGTGAAGAAAAAACTCGCATTGCTGTCCTGGTGTTCTCCGAACAAGTGAAGTTGGAATTCTCGCTGGACACGTACGTAAAACAGATAAAGTCAGACAAAAAGATGAATAATGCTCAAATGAGTTTTCGTCGGACACAATCTACAGGATAATAAATTTTAAATATTCATGGTGACTTCCATTCTCGTTTTGGATTTGTATAATCCGTACGTTCACTCATTAGGTATTTCAATGAAAAGGACATAACTGATCATGTACAAAGGATGAGCTACATGGGTATGACAACCAATACACCTGCTGCTCTCGAGGTGCGTTTCTTACTGAATATGCCGTGTACATTCTGAAAAAAAAAACACGTAGCACAATACTATGTTGTCAACTATAAACTTATTTTAGAAACTTGTAACACTTTATTACAGGCTGTTAGGGATCAATGTTACGGAGGACCAGGAGACAGACCTGAAGCCAAGAACGTGGTTATCGTTATAACGGATGGAGTACCGTATCCAGCATATAGATATCAACCTGCTATCGATATGGCTGAACAACTGAGAATGCAACATGGTATGCATTTACAAAAATGACAAAGAGCCATTGAAACACATTATTACCTAGAATATACTATACAAAATCCAGGTAAAGTGAATAAAAATGCATTTTGTAGATATTGGACTGTTTTCCGTTGGAATAACTGACGCGATCGATGAGTCCTTTCTTGCTGCCATTTCTGGTGACATTGGAATAACAAACGGACAACAGAAACCTGACATTGATTATTTCAAGGCTCCAGATTTTCAAGCTTTAGATTCTATGCTTGAAACTGTATCGTCTGGGATTTGTGAAAGGCCGAAGCCAAGTAAGTATATTTTCATGAATGACCGTTTGCTGTTCTTATAGTGTGGTAAGTACGTGAACCGGCGTGTGCGGTTACTGGCTGGCTGCCCTTCTACGTATCGCTTAGTAGCTGTGCTCTCTATGGTGTCTGGGGCTCTAATGCCCTTCTAGGCTCGTGTGTGCCCATTAGCTGGGGTAATAGGGGCTGAGTTAAGCTGTAGGTTGTACGTAGCCCGTGTTATCCCGGACAATAGAAAATAAACTACATTTTTAAATGATGACGGTACTGATTTTCTTATATTGATTTTGATTTTCACAGAGCTAGAAGATTGTGATTTGATTGATCTGTGTGTTGTTATTGATTCATCTGGAAGCATCAGAGACAACAATCCACCGGATCGCTCATATGACAATTGGCAATTAACTTGTCAGTTTGTTCGGGAGGTATATGAGGAATCTTGTTTCACAATATTTTTCGGTGAAAATATTAAAAGGGGAAAAAGATAAAGTAACAAAATGATTTCAATTTCAGATAATTAAAAAGTTTGACATTGGGGAGGATAAAACTAGAATTGCTGTCCTTGTGTTCTCCGAACAAGTAAAACTGGAGTTCTCGCTGGACACGTATGTATAAAGTATAAAACAGATCAACGTGAAACAAAAAATACGTTTTCCTTGGATACATATGTTTTCAATGCTTTAAATTTATGTGTTGGTTAATATGTGTTGGACACATATGTTTTCAATGTTTTAAATTTATGTGTTGGTTAATATATTTTCAAAATATTCATGTTGACTTCCATTCTTATTTTGAATTTGTTAACCTGTACTTCTGTTACTCAATAGGTATTTCAATGAAAAGGACATTACCGACCATGTACAAAGGATGAGCTATATGGGTATGACAACCAATACACCTGCTGCTCTCGAGGTGCGTTTCTCACAAAATAAAATGCAGCAGACATTCAGAAAAACCCAAGTAACTTAGCTCTGATAGCCCGTTCACTACAAATTCGTTTTTCAGTTATTCATTTGTATAATTACAGGCTGTTCGAGATCAGTGTTACGGAGGATCAGGAGACAGACCTGAAGCGAAGAACGTAGCTATTGTTATTACGGATGGAGTGCCATATCCAGCATACAGATACCAACCTGCTATCGATATGGCTGAACAATTGAGAATGCAACATGGTACAATGTTCTTTCGTGTTTTTTGGAATGCAAAATAACCTTTGCTTACGCCTTTAGAACTACACTATTTCTATAAATTATTCGACAACTGCAGAATGTGTACAGACAAATTTTATACAGACCTTTAATCCCTCCAGTGTCCATACTGAAACTGTATATCACTCCTGCATTGTTAACATAACCAAATATTATTAATGTGCACAATAGATATCGGATTGTTTTCTGTCGGAATCACTGACCAGATTGACGAGACATTTCTCGCTGCCATATCCGGAGACATCGGAATAACAAACGGACAACAGAAACTTGATATTGATTATTACAAGGCTCCGGATTTTCAAGCTTTGGATTCTATGCTTGAAACTGTGTCATCTGGTATATGTCAGAGAACAGAGTCAAGTGAGTAAATACGTGGGATCCAGATCCTTCCCAAACTGACAAAAACAAAGGGTTACTTTCATACGTATCTCTAGCGGTGTAAAGGAGCGTACGAGTTGTCTCAAGACGTCAACAAGGGTGAAGGTTATGATCATTATTGTTTTCTGATGTCATTTTCTGGCAGAACAGACATCTCATCAGAGTTCAATTTAAATGATAAGATCATCTTTATCCTTACCACATGTGTATCTGTCTTCAATTCACCTACCCACAGACCTGAGTCAACCATGCCGGAGCACGAACTCTACTGTCTCTGGTCAATCCAGTTCCATGTGACAAGACATTATGTGTAACAGAAATTTTGTTTACCTAATTGCAGTATTAGATTGTGGCTTAATTGATCTTTGTGTTGTGATTGATTCATCTGGAAGCATCAGAGACAACAATCCACCAGATGGTTCATATGACAACTGGGAATTAATGTGTCAGTTTGTAAGACAGGCAAGTAGGATCTACAACTTTCGAGAAATTAGATTTCAACTCATGATTTCAACATAAGACTATTTTATACTGTGTTTCGAGTTTTTTGTTTCTCATTGACAGGTAATCAGTAGGTTTGAACTTGGACGAGATAAAACGCACATTGGGATGATAGTTTTCTCGGAGCAGGTCAGGCTTGAATTCTCCCTGGATACGTACGTGTACAAATATATCCACAATGCATAGACTATAATTTTTCTAAACAATGAAATGATTTACTTAATTGCTGAATTTTTCTACACATAAAGGTTGATATTTGATATTCACGTCTTTGAAATTACGATTTGCTTTTAATTTTTAGATACTACAACACAAATGAAATGGCTAACCATGTAGCAAATCTAAACTACATGGGAGCAACCACTAATACTCCGGCAGCTCTTACTGTAAGTATGATTGAAATTGTTTCGTTAATGGTAACAATGTCTGGCTAAAACAGCAATAGTAGCTTGAGATGTATTCGTGTTGGCAGGCCATAAGAGACCGGTGTTTTGGGGGTTCAGGAGATCGACCTGATGTGAAGAATGTCGCCATAATCATCACCGACGGAGTTCCTTATCCAAATACCAGATATCAACCAGCTATTGACGTCGCTGAGCAGCTTAGAATGGAAGGTGGTAAGTTCAAATGAAATTTGAATTGTATACCCAATTTCATGATTTGACATTCAAACTCACGATGGAAACGCGACTGACAGTAAGAAACCTCCCCTTTTTGTAATAAAGTTCACGAGAAAAAAACCCACGAATTTCATTGTACAGGATGAATTTTTTGAATTTAAATCAAATACTAATTCTCGGATAACAAATATCAGCTGAAAATCAAAATTAAAATCAAAATTAAGAAGGTACTGTATCATAAATACATACATTATTATTCCTTTTCAATGTGAAATTCATTGTATATAATGATTTCATTACAAATGAGGGTGATCCCCTTATTTACAGATAGATTTATTCATGTTTTCATGCTTTTTGAAATAAATTTGCACTATTAAGCTTTTAAACCCACTACTTTAAAGTACATTTCCCTTCAGATATTGGTTTGTTTGCTGTTGGAATTACTGACCAGATTGATGAAACGTTCCTGGCAGCTATTTCTGGTGACATTGGAATGACAAACGGACAACAGAAACTTGGAATTGATTATTTCACAGCACCAGACTTTCAATCTTTGGACTCAATGTTCGAGACTGTTACATCGGGTATTTGTAATCGACCTGAACCAGGTAAAGGTGCCATTTTCTGGCAGAGGTTTTCTCGTAAACAATTTAGAAACACTTGAGTATGCACTGATACACATAATTACAAAGTAGATCTGCAGAGGGTTCTAACAGGTAAAGTTTAAATTTCACTGATTCGCAAAAAGAAACGAAAAATGTTATGGTCGATGTATGTATGTATGTTTAAATGTTTACTGAAACGTAGATTAGAAATATTTTGTCCATGTATAATTCACAGTAATATTAAATAAACATAAATTGTCAAAGCAAAAACTTTTTTTAAAGATCCAGATTGCAGACTGATTGATCTGTGCATTGTGATTGATTCATCCGGAAGTATCAGAGACAACAATCCTAAAGATCGTTCATATGACAACTGGGAACTGATATTAAGTTTTGTGAAAGAGGTATGTTGAAACGGTTTACCATTTGTGAAGAACACTTAACGAAGTCCAAGCATTTTGTAAATGGCTGTTTGTGGCATTAATTTTATTCAAAACTGTTATCCTAATATGTAAACGTTATATTAGCATGTACTCATTACAGATTATCAAAACTGTTAAAATCGGTGAAGATAAAACTCACGTTGGTCTCATTGTATTCTCTGAAGACGTGCGACTTGAATTTCCACTTGAGAGGTAAAGTCAGTTTTGGACCTTACAAACGTGAAATCGCCGTAGAATAGTTGTCTTCAAAACTGACCTTTTCCCCACTCTGCTAAACAACCTAAATGTGCATGCATTGCTTTTCAGATATTATACTGAAGATGATGCAATCAATCATGTGGCAAATATACTCTACATGGGAGCTACTACTAATACTCCAGCAGCGATGATCGTACATTGATTTTTGATTGACTTTCCTTATCTAAATCTTCGCACCCATAATGGAATTGTTTATGAATATGTACATTTTTGTGGCAGAGAATACTTTCGAAGGATATAAATGTACTGTATGTATTATTTATAGGCAATCAGAGAACAATGTTTCGGAGGACCAGGAGACAGACCTGAAGCCAAGAACGTGGCTATTGTTATAACCGACGGAGTACCGTTCCCAGATGAGCGACATCAACCTGCCATGGATGAAGCCGAGAAACTTAGAATGGAAAACAGTTTGTATCGTGTTACAAAACTTACAGCTATGTCATTAGTCAACAAGATATGCGAGTCCATCAACATTGTAAATTTGATTCTGTGTTGGAAATCAACTACCCTATGCTCATAAATAAATGAATAGTAATTCTGGCAGGATGGAAAACCTCTGCTCTGTGGAGGAGATATTTTGTCCGTAATGCGTAAATGATAACCGGACAAACATTTCCTTCTAGATATCGCCGTCCTCTCGGTGGGAATAACGAACCAAATTGACGAATCGTTCCTTGCTGCCATATCCGGAGATCTGCTAATGCCAAATGGACAACAGAAACTCGGGCAAGAATACTTCACGGCACCAGATTTCCAGTCGTTAGGTACGATGCTTGAGACGGTGTCAACTGGAATTTGTAAAAAGCCCCCAGCAAGTAAGTGAATGTATCACACACAGACATCCATTTTATTCAGTTTAAAACTTGTTGTATGCATTTTACAGTTTAAACAATTTGATCCATTGATGAATCCACACGTCGAGGTGCAGCATATGTAGCGCTACATTTTCTAGTATAAAACTTTTATCAATCTTTTCAGAACTAGAAAGCTGTGCACTGATCGATCTGTGCGTCGTGATTGATTCATCTGGAAGCATCAGAGACAACAATCCAACTGACGGTTCATATGACAACTGGGAGTTGACACTTGATTTTGTTAAAGAGGTATACGCAATCAATTACACTGTAAATTTATGCTAATCAGAATTTTTTCCATCACAACGTTTCTCATGATACAATAAATTGTCCAAGGTATACACGGGTCTTTCAACAATAAAGTGAACTGGAGTTGAACAGTTGCTTCTCAAAATGTGGCCACTTATTCGTGCCACAAAATTTTTACTTCACAAAGACACAGGAATAATGGTAGTATAAACGACTAACATCCACTTCTTTGGGTCTTGTTCGTGAAACACTTCTTTCCAACTTTTCCTCCTTTGTCAAGTTATCAAACTTGCTTGTTCACCACAAACAAGCTGTTCACTAATTTGGTGAAAAATCCATAAGGATTGTTTTAATTTTAGATCATCGGAAGATTTAAAATTGGAGAAGATGAAACTCACATTGCTACTATTGTGTTTTCGGAAGATGTTAGACTGGAATTTGGATTGGACCGGCACGTATATTTAAAGAATAACAAACTACGTGAACAACGTTTAGTACAAAGATTACTGAAAGACACATTTTATAATAGATATCAACTAATTAAAAACTTGTACACTGACAGGTACTACAGTGAAAAAGATATAATTGATCATATTGGCAACATAAGATACATGGGTCAAACAACAAATACTCCAGCAGCAATGATTGTAAGTCAACTAATTATATTTACCCTGAAATTATAATGACGAATAACATTAACGTTCCTTGAAAATAAGAGGTTGATTATAACCTGGACCAAGTTGGGTTTTAATTGTGGAGAAATCGGTTTGTTATTCGTTTTAATATTTCATAGGCAATAAAAGATCAATGCTACGGAGGACCAGGAGACAGAGCAAATGCAAAGAATGTGGCTATTGTTATAACGGACGGAGTACCGTTTCCAGATGAGCGATACCAACCTGCTATAGATGAAGCCGAGAAATTGAGAATGAGCAATAGTAACTCTTAAACCCTAATAAATAGTATTTTCGTTTGTGCCAATATAATGCAAAAAATTACTGATAAATTACCATCATACGTGGGTCATGCATTAATGAAATTACAAAACAATCTACAGTTTAAAGCTCGTTCCAAATACTTTATTCTTCAGATATTGGTCTTTTCTCTGTTGGAATCACAAACCTTATTGACGAAGAGTTTCTTGCTGCGATATCTGGAGATATAATGATGCCAAATGGACAACAAAAACTCGGATATGATTATTTTACGGCACCAGATTTTCAAGCACTAAGTGCAATGTTTGATATTGTCACAGCTGGTATCTGTAGGCAACCAGCACCTCGTAAGTATGATTTTGTTAAATTTGGTCAAATTTAAGGAACTTCAGTGAGTAATTTTATAATCGTTCCGAGAATTGTATCATCTTCACTTCGCATTCGTTTAGGAACTGAATGTCGGTTGATTGACATGTGCGTTGTCATTGATTCATCTGGAAGTATAAGAGATAATAACCCAACGGACCGCTCATACGACAACTGGGAACTTGTATTAGACTTTGTCCAGGAGGTACATTTTAATGCTGTGAAAGCATATTCTTGGCCAATTTCACAGACTTGAAATTTCCTGTGTAAAAATGGGTGTTTAACATAAAAGCCATTTTACACCAGGCCTTCACATACGTGAAACTCTGCACCTGTCTGTCTCATCATATAAACATATCAGTATTTAGTTTTTGTAAGACTTGGTAACAATGAAACTTTATTATTCAGATCATCCGTATGGCTGAAATAGGAACAGATAAAAGTCACGTGGCAGTTCTCGTCTTCTCCGAACAGATTCGACTTGAGTTTCGTTTGGACAGGTTCGTTCTGGAACGCTAATTACATTGTTACTTCACTTTTTAAACATTTTTGCGATAGTTACTTCTTATTAAGCGACCTAAAATGAATGACTCAACCTTACTTTCATACATAAATCAACAATTGGCTGATTGGTGTTACATTTTATACCTTATTTTATTATTTTTTCCGTCAGTCTTTCAGTCTTAAAATGATAAATTCCAGGTATTATGTACTAGAGGAAGCTATAAATCATGTCAAAAATATTCAATACATGGGCCAAACAACAAATACCCCAGCTGCTATGCAAGTAAGTAACAAAGACATTACCCTTTTTATGTGCAATTCAGACCCTGTTCAATCCGATAATTAGCCTAGATAATAACATTTATCAGCAAGATGCAAGGCAAGCTCAAACCAAGGTGAATTATATACACATAGGCCATCAGAGATCAGTGCTACGCAGGACCAGGAGACAGACCTGAGGCCAAGAACGTGGCAATTGTTATAACTGACGGAGTTCCTTATCCGGCTGACAGATATCAACCTGCTATAGATGAAGCAGAAAAACTCAGAATGGAAGGCAGTAAGTTTGATTTCACCTGTTGGGAAATTTGTCAACTATTTAAATACAGATAACTTTTGGCATGAAATTTCGATAAAAAGTAAAACACTAACGCCGGTTCCTTCACATATTTCAGATATTGGTCTTTTCTCTGTTGGAATCACAAATCTTATCGACGAGAAGTTTCTTGCTGCAATATCAGGAGATATACTGATGCCAAATGGACAACAAAAACTAGGAATTGATTATTTTACGGCACCTGATTTTCAGGCATTGGATAACGTGTACAGTGTCGTTGCAGCGTCAGTCTGCAAGAAACCCGATACCAGTTTGTATACAGCTTTATTCTTCACATTGATTAGACTTATCGTAAAATATGAAATCTTCGCGATGTACAAACAATATTGCACAGAAGTTATCTTTGACTTTCAGAAATTGAATGTCAACTGATCGATCTTTGTGTTGTGATTGATTCATCTGGAAGCATCAGAGACAACAATCCAAAAGATGGTTCATATGACAATTGGGAACTTTTGCTCAATTTTGTTAAGGAGGTATATAAATAAAACAAAGAGCATATAATTCCATTCGTTTATTCCATTAACCGCCGATAACATTCTTTTCATCATCACATTGAGAATAATTGGCCACATTCCCCCGGCAGCTTGTGTATTATCTTCTGTCTAAATCGCTGTTAATATATCGATGGTTTAGATTGTTGGAAGGCTGGAGACAGAGGGTGATAATCTTCGTATTGCGCTCCTAGTCTTTTCAGAAGAGGTCCGATTAGAATTTGGATTAGACACGTACGTATAATAATAACATTGTTTATATTTAGCATTTTCTTTAAGCGTTTGGATTTAACAATTTTTAAAATCAAACTAACAACCAAGTTCTAATTTTTTTTAGATATGGAACCAATGAAGAAATAATCAATCACATTGAAAGAATAACTTATATGGGACAAACAACAAACACGCCTGAGGCAATGAAGGTTAGACTACCATTGTACATTTGTTGCACGTTAAGAAACTTGATTATGCTTAGGCCCCATGTCTCTCTAATCGGAATAATGTCATTATAAATACTAAGGTGTAAAATTGGTTTCTTATGACTATGGAGAGAGCCATTTTTGCGTACCATACGAGGGAATGTAAGCAGACATGTCTAGGCTCACACCAAGATTGGGGGAAATTTTCCAACAGGGAGTTAAAGTTGTGACCTGGTACGAAAAAAACAAGTCTTGAGACGGTATATAAATACATAAATAAAAGAAAGTGAGGTTAAAACACGCTTTTTTAAAACTAGGCAATCAGAGAACAATGTTACGGAGGACCAGGAGACAGACCTGAGGCAAAGAACGTGGCTATTGTTATTACTGACGGAGTGCCTTACCCTGATAACCGATATCAACCTGCGTTAGACGAAGCCGAGAAACTCCGTATGGAACATAGTAAGTGGTTAACTGTAAATGTAGAATGTCTCTTTTTTATTTCCATCGCATTGGATACACTTAAGATGTTCCTACGCTTCCAAATGTTATTTTAATCATGAAAAGGAGACTGGTTCACAGTAGCAATATAGAATGGTTTGTATTCCAGATATTGGACTTTTCTCCGTTGGAATCACAAATCTCATCGACGAAGAGTTTCTTGCTCTAATATCTGGAGACATATTGATGCCAAACGGGCAACAAAAGCTCGGAATTGATTATTTCACAGCTCCGAATTTCCAGTCGTTAGATACCATGTTTGATGTTGTATCATCCGGTATTTGTAGAAAACCTCCACCTCGTAAGTTTCCATCAGCTGTGGGAATCCAACACTTGCTAGACTAATTTTGCCATCCTGTTTCCATACAGTAATGATCCTGTTTTTATATTGTAATGGTTTGTTTTGTATTGTAGCATCTGAATGCCGACTGATAGATCTGTGCGTTGTGATTGATTCATCTGGAAGTATCAGAGACAACAACCCCTCCGATGGTTCATATGACAATTGGAATCTTTTATTGAACTTTGTTAAAGAGGTAAAAAATACCCGTTAAACGATAATGCACATTGTGTTCGTGGAACTGAATGTAGCGGAATGTACTCAGTTTAACATTCGTTGTTTCAGATAATTAGTGTGTTTGAGATAGGCGACGACAAAACTCATGTGGCAGTACTTGTTTTCTCTGAAGAAGTGAAACTCGAGTTTAGCCTGGATCAGTACGTTACGTTTCCAGCATTTAAATAATATGTCATTTCATAGATAAAGAAAAGTGTAATTTTATGTAATTTTTAATCACCATGCCACCCACAATTGTATCCCTCAATTGAGAACGTCTCGCCATTTTCGTTTTACCACATTAATAATCGTAAAATGTAAACTAAATACAACTTAATTTGTTGAACGGAAAGTCAATCAATTGGTGAAATTTTAACAGGTATGATAATGTAGATGACGCAGTGAATCATGTATTGGGCATTCAATACATGGGCTTAACGACGAATACTCCGGCGGCTATGCAGGTGAGTAAATCAGTTAATAATACTAAGACTTTAATATCAACATTATAGCATTGCGAGTTACAATTTTGTAGCAATTATCTTGCCGCATGTCTTCTGTAGGCAATCAATGATCAATGTTATGGCGGTCCAGGAGACAGATCAAGTGCGAAGAATGTTGCCATCGTCATTACAGACGGAGTACCGTTCCCAGATGATCGTTATCAACCTGCTATAGACGAAGCTGAGAAAATAAGAATGAGCCACAGTAAAACACATACCGTATTTACGTAGAATTCGTGTTGAAGCTTGCCTGCACTACCTGTTAATCAAAATTAACCTTTCCTATAGGAAATTTGTGTATTGTGACTTGTGTTTCTTGCTGGGCTGAGAATTAATTTCGAACACATCTTCATTTAATTTGGCTATTTGGTTTGGGCATTAAAATTTCATTGCACTTATTTCAGATATTCAAATACTGTCATTTGGAATTACCAATCTTATTGATGACAAGTTTCTTGCTGCTATTTCTGGGGACATATCAACGCCAAACGGAGTACAGCGGCTCGGATATGATTATTTTGCGGCACCAGACTTCCAGGCTTTGGGCACCATGTACAATGCTCTAACTTCATCTGTGTGTCGTCCGCCTGATGAGAGTACGTAGAACATGAGCTATATCTGTGTGTATTTCTGACATCGCTTGAAGTCTTGGCATTCATTGACCAATTTTCTGTGTGACTTGACATTGTCAATACTTCTAAATTAAAAAGGCCCCTTATTTTAGAGAATTAAACTCTTTCGACGACTCATTTTGTGAATATTTATAGAGATCGCATGTAGGCTCATAGACCTTTGTGTAGTGATCGACTCATCTGGAAGCATTCGAGATAATAACCCCAATGATGGTTCATACGACAACTGGGATTTGATATTAAACTTTGTGAAAGAGGTATGATATGTATTCAAGTGTATGTTTATCAATATTCACATCTCAGAAAATCATGAAATTGTACGAACATTGTCGAGTTGAGAGATTTACTGTGTTTTGTGAATTTTAGATTGTTAGCCGTTTCCAAATTGGAGAAGACACAACACATATTGCAGTCTTGGTATTCTCAGAGAGTGTAAGACTTGAGTTTGGACTGGACAGGTATTAGTAAACCAGTTTCTTGACTAGTTTCGTTTATTTCTCAAAAACAAAAGCAAAATGTCCCAAGACAGAATGTTTCCTAGAATATGGTAGAATATAATATTGCTGTTCGACCACTGTTCGTGAAATCCCTTGCATGTCGATGCATAAAATTATTCAAATGAATGCGTATTATCACTGATTGGTGTGCGAACCAGTTGTGACCCATATTTTTGTGTTATTTTAAAGGTATTACAATGAACAGGATATTGCTGATCACATCGTAGGTATCGGGTACATGGGAATGACAACCAATACACCGGCAGCAATGCAGGTATATTCCTGCTTTGTACACAAATTTTACCAATGATTATCTTTGTTACATCAGATCCAGTAAAAAAGAACAAATCAAACGTTGGTTATGTATGATTAACAGGCCATAAAGTCTCAATGTTTCGGAGGACCAGGAGACAGACCCCAAGCAAGGAATGTAGCTATTGTCATAACAGATGGTGTTCCTTATCCAGATTACAGATACCAACCAGCTATTGAGGAAGCAGAAAAGTTAAGATTGCAGGATGGTAGTATTTTCTCCCTTTAGAATTATAAAAGTACCAGGAGACAGATATGCTACCATGTAAGTATTTGCAATGTGTGCTCTGTTTCTCATGTATGAACAACTTCTTTATTTAAGGTATAAGCGTTTTCGCAGTCGGAATTACAAATCTTATCGACGAGGAATTTCTTGCTGCAATCTCTGGAGACATAGGCATGGTCAGAGGTCAGCAGAGAGTTGGATACGATTATTTCACTGCACCGGACTTTCAGTCTCTAGATTCGATGTTTGCCGGAGTCTCTGCTGGTATTTGTGAGAGATTCAAACCGCCAAAGGAGATCGAAGGTAGGTTGTCAGTGTCTAAGGGTGAAATAATAAGACACGAGCGGTATTGCCTTAGACGGTTTTATTGAGTGCTGAACGTATGTACGTATGCATGTGCGTGGTTGTGTGTTCCTGGCAGCACTGGCTGCTTACTGGCTGGGATGACCTTTATATTGTCACGGTCACCAAGGTTACGGATACACAAATTAGACCAGCTGTAAGTCCCAGGATTAACGGGCTACATTGATGGAAGACTTCGCTTGGTTATTCGGCGGGAAAGAGGGCAGGTTGTTGCGCTAACAAAAGTCACTGCTAGACAATTTCCACTTGAAAATATTTATAACGTAGTTAATAAAGTCTTAATGAATATGTCTCACAGATGTAGAAAGGCTGCAATGGTTATTATTAGATTTTCAAAGTTGCGTCAGTGATTTGATGAAGTGAAGCACGTCTCCATGCCGTAATGTTTATTTCGGCGCCATGTGAAGTAATAATCAGTTTAATGTTTCACAAGTTAATGACTGTGAACTTGATTCAGCGATGCAATCTACAGAAAAAGAAGACCACAGCTCTATTTCAGTGTATTTAACGCAACTGTGGTTTTTGGCTCATTTGGCATAATTGCCAAAGAGCCTATAGAATCATGAATTGCCCGTCTTCGTTGTTGTTGTCGTCATTGGCATTGTTGTCTGTGCACAGCTACCCTGAGCACACTATTGATCACAGAGACTTCATATCTTACACAAATATGCACCTATCATAGGCTATGTCCTATCGCAAAGCCTAGCAAAAGTTATGTCGTTGTGACCTTTATTCTCAAATTGGCAGCCATATTTGTTTTGTTTTTTAACCTTACTCCTAGACACCCAGTTAATGATACAGACTTCATATTTTGCAATCTTATGCATCTAAATACCCTCTTTATTTTTGTTAAAAATTGTGTTGAAGGTAGCTATATTTCCAGTTTGGCAGCCATATTTGTGTTTTTTCAATGAGCACACATTTGAGATTTGATCTTAGGCACTTTATCTGTATCAATTCAATATTGTGCCCTATATCGTCGTAGTTTATGATAATACCAAATGAGCTCAGGTCCATCTGGACCTATTTTTTACGTACACACAGGCCTGACCACAAAATTTACACATTTTCTCATGTGCAAGGCAATACTTAAGTATGAATCTAAACAAGCTGCAAAAATCAGTTTGACCTCAAGATCTGCGACATTGTTTGGAGGAAATGTGCGATGGTTTTTGCGTTTTGTCTAAAGCTTATCGGTGAACTTGATTGCAAGATGTATTCAAGAACTTAGTGACTGGATACTCTTGTATTTACCGAAAATGCAGTGATGTACGGTTTTCAATTATTTGACGTAAAGCTCCTTGAATTGAACTGCATGGAGTGCTCAGTCTTTTGCTACAAAATATTTGAGCTAAAAAGACCAGTTTGCTCGTTTGAATGAGCTACAATTCTGAACAATCCGGAATAAACTGTACTTTCTTTGACATTTTATCGTCCAAATTTAGAGCAGAGATTCAGTATAAATTAAATTTAAAGTTAATGACATTTGAATGTTAGGCCAGACTTTTTTTATTTGTTGGATTACTTACCAATGGAGGAAATTTTTGAGAGCAGCGATCGGAAAAGAAAAACAAATTTTACTTTGCTGGTCGTTTTAATAATTTCAATTACAGTTCACAAAACGGAAGAATTTTTCCAAATGATGTTCGTCAAAGTCACGGGAGGTTACGATTTTGATTTGGGCTCTGATTCGTGTTTTGTTTTGTTTTGTTTTTTTGATTTCTTGGGAAACGTAATCCAACAAATAAAAATAAGTCTGGACTGGAAGAAAACAATAGTTTGCTGGGTAGCCAGCTCGAGAGATGAACCTAAATGCAACAGTTGGGAAAACCGGTATTGACAAGTTGCAATGTAAAATCCATAACGTCTCATAAGGAGAAGGCTGACTTCTCGACAGCTTCTCGATAAGCGCAAAATATCAAAGATATTTGGTATTATTGCTTCACACCAGAATAACAACAAAACATTCCTCATTTGTGTTTTATCATTTCTTGTTTATCATTTTCAACTTAAAATTGCAATTGTTTGGAAGGATCACAGTACTTTTCAAAGTAGTAAAAAAATTTACATGCGTGCTGAAAAGGAATATATGTCGTTCTACAATCACAAATTAGGCAAACTTCGAAACTAAGGAGAGAGTACATAGCATACGCAGTCTTCCAGACTGGTCTTATTTCGAAAAAGGCGAAATAGACTGCACCGTTCCCTAGAAGGGAGAGAGCAGAATTTTTCCACACAGTAAACTGAAACCAGAACGCAACAGGGAAAATACATGATAAATGTACTTTGAAGTTATAATTTTGTCTATTAAGCTTCTAGGTGTGTGCAAAATGTCCATTTAGATCTCGAATCTTGTTCAGCATGCGGATTTACTAACAACATCCCTGCAAGATGCTTTTAGTTGTCAGAATTATATTTTCAGTTTGGTGCCTCTGGGTATAAGTCCACACTACTCGAGCTATAAAGTATCTGGATTTACAATATGACAGTCTAAGTCAGACATGGCAGAAAACTCACATCAATACCGTAGTATTTTTGGCTTTAGGCTCATTGATATTCTAAATGTCAAGAGAATCTGTCCATAAACCCCTGTTTTTCCGTCTTTTCCGCCTGTCTGGTAATACTACCTGTCTGTACGCGTCCTTTCTTAGTAAAATGCAAGTCATTTGTTCGTAATTTACCGCAGTTATCGACACTTCAGTCATAAAAGAGCTTACAATCTTACCTGAGCCTCCCAGTGGGAAACTCACCCAACTTCGGCGTGAACCAGCTCGTTGTGTAAACGAACAATCTCTTCATAGCGGATGGATCAGTACCAGCCCAACGTCTTTCATTGGATGCATTTGTCTAATCCAAACATTTAGGCTGGTACCAATTTTACTCGTCGGTTTGGTGAATCAACTATACTTGGTCACTGCATTACCAGCTACCCAATGCAGGAAGTGAACTCGGGTCAAGAAAGAGATCAGTCGTTTAATTTGTATGAAATTCGGTAGCTGTAGTAAAACACAGCAGTAAGATTGGAAAGGGTGTGGATTTATTGCTTGAGATAAAACTGGTTCAGTGCGAATGGACTCACGTCCCCCCATCCCTCCCCCCCCCCCCCCAAAAAAAATTCTGACGTACGCAGTATGTTTCTCAGAAATGAAGAAAGGTCCTCTAGCGATGGACTCTTTATGGATTCTTTTTTATATAAGCTCAGGTCGCGTGGATATAAGTATCGGAATACTGCATGTTTTAGAAATGTTCAATATCTCAGAAGATATTAGTGTCCTCAGAGTAAAGATTTCAGATGGTTTATTTACATTCACTGCATGTTGCACCGAATAGAGTGGTGCTTTAGTAAACGGAAAAGACCACAATTTATACAATTTATGTTTTCCAAAAGGTGTCCAGTTAGTTCAGAAAACACAGGGGTTGTGAAAGATAAGTTTTCACGGTGTTAAATGTGAATTGGTGTGGCCAGATTATTGGGAACAAATTCCTTCAGCTCTTGTTCCTGTTATGTCGTCATTTATTATTTTCAACTCACCAGCTTATCCACAACTACGGTTTACATACCGCATACGATATTTTCTGTCATTCCAAAAGAGCTGAATTCAATTCATAATCATCAACATTTTGATATCATCTAATTGTATTACCCCAGGTTCAACCACTGCCAATCAGGTGTCACTGACAAACGTATCCTCCGAAGCAAATTTTAATGGACGTCATTAAAAACGAGTTATCGCAAAACTTTGCATCGCATTACGTAATGTCGAGTTTTAATACTGTATAATCTATATCTCTGCCTATTTTAGGACTTGAAGAGTGAGAAGCACAGAGCACAGATGGGCGTGGCGAGAGCTATTTTAGAGAAGTCTACCATGATGTTACTTACGACCTCAAAGGTAAGCACTTTGAAATGAAAGGTCGAAACTGCTACCGAGTGTAACTGAACTGACCACACACAACGTAGAAATCGATCCCTGTTAATATGCAAAAGAACCTGACGGAATCTAGAATCTTCATCAGCAACATAGCATAAGGCCAGACTTTTGATTTATGGAATTACGTTTGAGTGACAGATTTCTGAGAGCGACAATCGGGCGGAAAGGTTTTGCTGCATTTTTTTTTGACTTTCTGGATTCAGACTTGCATAATCTATCATAGTTTTTAAACGATGGGGAATGGATGGTTGCAACTTTTTTTCTTCTTTTCTCTCTGTATCAGTTTTTTTCCTCTCGCTCTTTTTCTTTTTTCACAATTCCTGATTTTGGAGCGGCAGAAAACGTAACCCAACAAATAAAAGAGTCTGGCCCAAACATAAAGTGAGATCAATCTTTAATCATGGATAAAACCCCAATTAGAGGTTTAAGAAAAGGAAATGCAAGAGATCAAAAGTTATCATCGTTGAAATTAAACTCAGCCCAACCAAACTTAAGACACCATTTGTGTGGGAGCATGCGTCGGACAACCAAAATGAAGGCGGTCGTTTGCCTTGTTCATTTGAACAATAATATTTATGGACATAGTAGAAAAAAGGAGGAGAGAGTATATTTGACATGGGCTTGTATCAGGAAATGTTTAGCCGCAGTAAATTACCTATGATTCCCCAGGTGGACATGACTGTCAAACAGGCTGTTTACTCTCACAAATAGATTAGAACATTATATTTACAGGAGAATTATTTGTGTTTCCAGCCCGGATTAGCATCACAGCATATTCCTCTTCTATTGAAAAAAAACCCAAAAGAGTTCACAAAGGACACGACTTACATGGCCTTTTCATTGTTATGTACTGACATTTATGTTCAAAACTGCAAGACGTAGCATTTATGTACTTTGTTGGCCGAAGCCAATAAATACCTCTACGTATTTTTTATCCTAATTTTAAAAATGATCCCTGAAAGCGTAACAGCGAAGTGCAAAAAAATAAATGTATTCGCATGTTTTAACACAGGGGTCATTACACAACTTAAGCATCGGGTAGAGAGCTCACCCAGAAATGATGCAATTCAGCTCCAGTTGATTAAAGTGCATGGCAGGTGCCAAATACCATGGTCATTTTGTTTTACCCGTTCCAATTTTGCATCATGATTTGTTGATGCAAATTAATTGTAAAGAAAGATGACCATGACTCATTGTAAAGCTAATTTTTCATAGCCACACATTGTTAGCCACCTACCGCCGTTCCAAATATCAAACACACAGTAAAAGTTTGTTGTGGTATGATGATGGTTAATTATCTACGTTGTAACAGTCTCATTTTCATGCCAGTCTGAAATTCATGCCGCGTAAATAGTTGAAATTTGCGTAGACGGTCATGGAA
>JBCAUI010090990.1:0-19334 GCA_038406195.1 Haplosyllis anthogorgicola
AGTTTGTGAGATAGAAAAGCATTTGGATTTAGTGTGGGGAAATAAGAGTATAACAGAGACAGAGGGTATCATTAACTCACGGACTGGAACATATGATTTCTTATGTCAGTCAGCCCCTATTTTCAGTATAGATGAATTGGATGTACCCCCAGGAGGGCAGGTGTACCTTAAAGATCGAGCTGACTTCCATGACAGCATTACAGGGATGGTAATAATGCACTTGTTCATGCAGCATGAAACCTGCACTCTAAAAGTGCGGTTTGAAAATAATTGTAGTGTCATACAGTTTGCAAATGCAGGAAAGCAACCCGCCAAACATAGAAAAGATAAATGCACAGGCATTGTGGACCTGCATTCCATGGGGTACTTCAAGATAAGCCACCAAAAACTGCTGGCAATGGGGGAAAAGCACTTCATGTTCCATCATTATGGCCAATTTCCTCTTGATAGACCAGAGCAACAATATGAAGTGTGTAACAGGATGCATGATGGCAGGGGTAACATACCCCCTGCCCCTAGGAAGTGTAAGAGTGCAGGATTTGACCCCTACCCCTGGCTCGGTGCCAATGATCCTAGACGGTTTCAATCTGACACACAAATTCTATATGACAAAATAAACTTGTCAGAAGTGGCCTTGACATCTAAGGAAAAGGGCAAGCTTATGAAAATGATACTTTGATACAAGGTGGCCTTCAGCCTGAGGGATGAGATAGGCACTTGCCCCAATATTATGGCTGACATTAAAGTTATAGACAGTATGCCTTTCCTTGTCCGGCCCTTCCCTATAAGTGAGGCCAACAAGCCCTTTATGGATGACTAGATGGAGTGCCTAGTGGCCTTGGGCATTCTGTCTAACAATAGCACCAGCCATATGTCACCTTTAATGCTAATCACTCACAAATTGACCAACGATAAGTGCCCAGCGGTCAATTTCAGATTGCTTAATACCAGAATACTCTGCAGAAACACCTCTATCCCCGTCATGAGTGATGTTTTGAACATCCTAGGCAATTTGAACTGTGAAGTTATCAGCTGCATGGATATCAAAGATGCCTACCATAGCATTCCCCTGACCAAAAAGAGTAAGGAATTTTGTGGTGTCTTACCGTATTTTGGTAGCCCCATATATCAATATGAGGTCTTACCTATGGGGATCGTGTGCACTCCTCAAATCTTGATGGACTATATTACCTTAATTCTGGGTGATTTGCAATATGCGCATAAATACCTCATGATAATGGATGATTTATTAATACACAGTTCCAAGAAGGACCATTGGGAACTAATAGAAGATTTACTCAATGCAATGATAAAGAATGATCTGAAGCTCAGCCCCAAGAAGTGTAAACTTTTCTGCACCCAAATGTGCTACATGGGCAATACATTCAGTATAAAAGGTAAATTCATGACCATAACTACCTTAAAATTGAGAACTGAAGCCCTGAGTAAGATCCCTACCCCGAGGACCCCTAAACAGTGTAAGAGTTTCTGTGGGGTGGTTAATTATCTATCTCTCTTTTGCCCAGATTTGCAAATGCTTCTCAAGCTCATTGTCCAACTGACCTGTAAAGGATGCCCCTTTTGGGAGAAGGTCAAGAAAAGGCCTTCCATGAAGTCAAGCATTGCTTGGCTGAACCCCCAGTTTTACACCTTCTAAGAGCAACTGGGCATTTGGCAGATTCAGGAAGAAAAACCCCGCCTCATGGGATATGCCAGTAAAACGCTCCCTGAGGCCTGTTCTCATTACAGTGCTACAGAGCTCGAAATGACTGGATTATTAGTCAGTATAGGATTGTGGAAAAACATCCTTAAACACAGGGAATTTGACACTGCAGTTGACCATGTGGCAGTCACCCAAATTCTTAAGGTGAAAACTGAGCCTGCCTCTAATAGAATAATGTGATTGCTAGACCGCTTGTCTGCGTAGTTTCAATTTGTATTATGTCAAAGGTCGAGACATGGTGCTGGCTGACTATCTTTCCCACCACTGCCATCATGACAGGGACCCTTTGGACCTAATTCCCATCAGTTTTCATGCCATGGAGGTCCTCCACGACATATTTGAGACATACTGTGTGAGTACCCAGTCAAAGACACATGCCTCAGGAGTAGTGCCCTCACCTGTGCATGAGGCTCACAAGCGCCTTGACCCCAACATTAAACTGGAACACCAGGGCAAGAAGTGGGTGCGAGGCTCACCAATACCCAATGTGAAGGCTCCACCTGAGCCACTGCCTCCATGCCCGAGCCCAACCCCTGATTGTACATCACAACCAGCACCCACAAGCCCTGTTTGGCAGCCCCCAAGATCTATTCGACCCCATGCTCCTCTCCAATGCCCGAATTTCCCTCTACATAGTCCTCAGGAGGAAGGGGAGGAAGTGGTCAAGAGGTATGACCAGAAATACACGGTCAAGAGGTATGACCAGAAATACATGGCAAAAAGATATAAACTAGAAACCAAACCACAACATGGCATAGATACTGGGGAAGAAGAAGTATTGGACCCTAAAATTAGGGCCCCCCTTGATTCTGATTTTTTCGTTCCAGAACCACTTGACAAGTTAGTAGTCACATCTAAAGTTGTACATAAATTCTTGCCCAAACAAGGAGAAATAGATAGGTTAATGAAGCACATAATGAGAAAAATATTGAGAGACACTAAATTACCAGGCTCACTAAAAGACTTAAAAGCAGCTTATCTCACCAGTCCAGAGTTCCGAGACATATATTTACACTTAATGCAGGATAAAGTTCCCCTCAAAAATAGTGATATGACAAGGCTCCAACAGAATGCATGAAATTTCATAATTGTGGATGGCCTTTTGTTCAAAATAATTCAGAATGACAATGAAGAACCTTACGCAGTATTGTGCATCCCACTGTCAAAGGTGCATGTCATTTTGGACTTTTACCATTCCAGTGTCTTAGGGGGCCATGTTGGCATAACCAAATGTTACCAAACCATTAGCAAAAGATTTTATTGTCCTAAACTGATGGAACAATCAAGGGCATACATAACAGGTTGTCATATATGTCAGATGTTTAAAAAAAGGGAAGAACTTCAGAAGACCTTACCAAAAGAGGATTAATTTAAATGTTCCTGCCATGACCAAAATTAGCATGGACATTAAACAAATGCCCTCCAATCATGGATATACCCACATACTGGTCATACTGTGTGAAGTATCCAATTACATGGTGGCTTTACCACTCACATCTACAAAAACACCCCATATTTTAGATGTGTTCCAAAGAGGGTACCTAGCCTATTTTGGACCACCCTCACATATTATCTGTGACCAGGATCCAGCTTTTACATCATCCCTTATGGAAGCATTTTCTTCCCAACTAAATGTAAAGCTGATCATGGTAAGTCCTACAAACCAAAAATCATTGCAAGCTGAACATGGAATAAAAAGCCTCTCCAACCTTCTAGTCAAACATCTGTCAGATGTTTGGTCATGGTTTAATTGTCTCCTTTATGCCATGCTGTGCTACAATTCTTGTAGCACCCCTAATTTGGACAAACTTAGTCCATGAGTTAGTTTTTGGGCATAGGGTAACACTTTCCCATGACCTAGAAATAAAGCCAGACACAGTAGTCAGTGCAATATTTGCCGAATACTATGAAAAATTAAAGAGGAATTTAAAATATTTGTGTGATAGACTTCAAAAGTTCAGGAGTGCTAGGACTGACATTTGGAACAAAGACAGAGAATACCATACATTTGAGGTTGGCCAGTTAGTGTACATGTATCAAGCAAAGGGAACAATAGTGCAGACTGGTAGTAGAAAAATAGCATGTTATTTCACTGGCCCTTTAGGTATATATAAAGCAGTGGGACCTAACCAATTTCTATTGATGTCATTAGATGGTATGATATATCCTGCCCTTGTAGAGGAAACAAGGATTAAACCGGGGTCAAAATGGACCACAAAAGGAAATGTTCACACTTTAGCTGAATTAAAGCAAGCCTTAAATGCAGAACTGGTTGTTCATGATGATTTTAAAGAGGTAAGCAATAAAACAACCCAGATATGAATGGTTCATTACCCCCTTCCCCCATCTAGAGTTCCACTGCAGCAGGGTGCAGGCTAGCAAAAATGTGTGGGAATCTAATATTATGATGAAGCAGGATGTATCCTGGGAAAATCCCTAAATGGGGAGAATATGATAATTAGGTTGACTAACAAGTAATCACTCTGGTGAATCATACACAAATCCTCTCATAAGGAGAGTACTCACTTAGGATAAGGACACATTGATTTCTGCAACCACAGAAGAACCACTGCCAGACCAGGACACACTGAATCCTATCTATTACTTACTGATTTCTTAGGACAAAAGGATCCTTAGTAAGGAAACATTAAGCCTAGCCAAGGTAAGATGAAGCTTCCTTATCTTTATTTTCTATTCAAACTTGTGTCGATGGGACATAGACATACTGGTGGGGAGTATACTTTTTTGGGGCTGGGACCCAAACCTGGGACTGAAAAGAATAGGCTCATTCCAGAATATGGGGCAAATTTCAGATGTACAGGCAAAGTAAAGAACGGCCTTGATAGGGTTCCTGTAGTGACTTCTATCAGAATACCCAGATATGAAGATGTCTGCAAGCAAGATTTAGTCTTTTCTAACTGTTCCGTGGAGGATTTGGCCAGTGTGCAAATAGACACAAATGGTATTAGCGCATGTGTTGGTGAATGGTGTGCCAAAGTTGTGCCTTTAGTAGAGCACTTACAGGAAAAGAAAAAGCACTTTGAAGATAGACTTCATGACATGCTTTGCAAAGACCTTTACTCTGCCCTTTCGGAGTTGAGGTCCCCGGATAAATTAGAGCCAAGCAATGACATGAGGGTAAAGCCTGGTAGGGCTCACAGAGGAATCAGTGCTGCAATTCTCTCAGTAGTGCCAGGCCTGATCACCCTGGCTGTGGAGAGTTCCTATATAAAGGGCAGACAGCAAAAATGCATAGATGATGGAGTAGTGGCAATGAGGAAGGACCATGCTGCTTATAAGAATAGGCTGCAGTGATATTCAGATGATTTCCTTATGTACGGGAAATATAATGTAGAAACGCTCTCCAAAGTTATAGATACAGTCAATGGTTTGCACCGAAAACAAACTGAATTAGAGAAGGCTATGACAGAAATAAGTCTTGGCCAAGTCAAGAGCGCCATGGATGCCATGACTTTCAATTTTGACCTTAAGATGTATTTGAGACTTTCTGAAGAGGAACATGTCAACCAATACCGGCATTTAGTTAATGCAGGAAAAGACTTGCTTAAGGGCATTGCCATATTGTCTCAGGGGCATCTGCCATTGGAATTATTTCCAGATAATAGACTTTGCCAAATTCTAAAACAGGTAGAACTTATGATAAAAGACAAGTTCCCTGACTATGTCCTTGCTGCTGAGCATATCTCCCACTACCGTGACATGAAGCTGGTGCAGTAGACCAACAAATGCATTCCCTGATAGTAACATTCCCCGTATTCATTAAAGATTTTTGTAGGCCACCATTGTCCCTGTATGAAATAGAGTCAGTCCTTGTCCCCATCCAGGATAAAAACCCTGAGGCTGACAGTTATTTGCAAGTAAGAATACACAAACCACATATAGCAGTCAGTGCCGACTACTACATACAGCAACATCAACCTGCTGAACTACATCTCAAAAAGCCCAGAATGATGACAGAATGACCTGCAAGTTCTTGAATGTATGTATTTGTTTTGCAGGATGTATTTCAAATTACCACACATGACCTCCAACAACATCAAATGGGCAGCTGCTGGGAAGGCCCAGGGAACTTGGAACAGGAAGAAGCATCTCTTCCAGTTTCAACTTCCTCCCGGTAGCCTGTATGAAGCCCATATGATGGTAAAGGGCATGAAGGGCATATTTAATTTTGACTTCACCATGTTTGAGGCTTCGGGAGTCTACCTCCCATGGGCAGATGCTGACTTTAACTTTGGTTTGTCTGAGTATCTCCTGGAGAGAGAATTTAGAGCCACAGGACGAGGTTGTCCTCTGGATAACGGGATGGGCTCCAGGTTTCCTTGGTGTTGAGCACCCTGTGTTGGTTTTAACCCTACTTGGCCCAGTCTGTGTTGTTTCCCCACAACCAACATGCAAAGTTAGACGCCGACTACCTTCATGTCCATCCAGCTCCAGCCACAATCGCTCCACCTCCCCCATGCCCACACCAATGTTACCAGGCCTTACAATGGCCTTGCCTATGTGCCGACTCCCCATGCTATGGTCTGCCACAGGAGCCCTTTCATGAACAGGAATACCCCAGACCCCCCAAGCAGGCTGGTGTCCCTGGCTCATGCCACATCCCCACCTCAGTAAACCTGGACGGACATGCACCTACAGGTCCCCCCAATCCAACGCTGTTTTGTGGATGACGTGTGACCAGATACTGACCACGGACCAACTGAGAACTCTAGCCAGGAACTGCAGTGTTTACTGGACAGTTGTGTCAAGGGCTATAGAAGACCACCCTGGCCATGTGACAGGCAGCATTTTACAGGTTCTGTACCCCTGGTTTGTCTCACATTACAGCAAACTCGGCAGTAGAATACACTGCATCCATGATGGATTCATTGTGATGGGCCGCAAATCGACATTCAAGCGTGTAGTAGATCAACTGGGGAACATATATCTGTGGGGTACCCCCACATCTGTGGATGTTCATCAAGAGCCCTTCATCCTGGGCATGCCCATATGCGATGCTGTGAAGTCCCTCTCAGTGTCAGAAAATATCGTCCTAAACATTGCTAGTATCATTGAGTCCTTCTTCCAGATAGATGCCTTGGGTTGTGGCCTGGGCATCCCTCACCCAGACCTCAACCACCTGCTGGCTGACATTAAGGAAGACCCACACCCCCCTCACTACTATGCTCGGATATCCTATCAGTATGGTTCCATTTGCAGGACAAAACCTCCATTACAAAATTGGTCCAACTGTGTGAAATTTGCACTGGTTTTGGTCTGGGTGAAGATGTGGACCTGATCCTACTTCACTATGATTTTGCTGATGTGTTAGGCATCCTGATTCCTGGTCTCCTGAACCCTTGCTCTAATGACCCCATGACTACAGCACCTGTTGTGTGTGAGCAGACACACTCTCCTGTCCCGGAACCAGACTCAATACCCACTGATGACCATGGACCCTCCATGCCCCTCCACCCCCACACCCTGATACGCTGGCCCCTGCTGGCCCTCCAATGGTCTTTGAGTATGAGGAAGGCCTGGGGGAGGATGTGGATGTGGATTTGGATACTGGAGAATCACTAGACAGAGTGACCTTCATGTTGGATGATGGTGGCAAAACTGTGGAAACTCCTGAGGACCTACACAATGTCCTATGGCCCCAAGTTACCCTCAAGAAGCTGGATATAAAGATCATTGATGGCCCCCCAAAGGCAGACTCCATTTAAGAAGCAGGCTCCCTTTAAGAAATACTATAATCTGGAACTTTTACCTTTTTCTTGGTCTGATTATACACAGATGATCTGGAACGTACACACCAATTATACAAAATATACACTAATTATACAAAATTATACAGTTGTGTTATTTATCTCAATCATACATGTATTTGTTTTGCACAAATGTGATTTCTTGGCCATGAAACATGGAATCTTCTGGAGGCACCCAACTTGGATGTAAAAACATGAACTAATATCCTGGCTAGGATATACAAACAAAGAAGGATAAACAAAAATGGATAAAGTAACTTTGCAAGCCCATCAAAATGTTAAGTCTGGTTAAAACCATCTCGGAGGTACAGTTAACTATTGTGGTGCCATTTTCGGCCATCTCGGCACCATCCAAGGCTATCTCGATGCCAAAGTGTCCATCATGGCACCAAAGTGTCCATCTCTGTGCCAGTGTTCACTCCTGGGGTGGTTCTACACCCCAGGACACACTGGTGGTGCTTCAGCATGTCCTTGCACCAATTGAAGGACTTCACACAAGAGGGACACTTGACCTCTTCAGCTGGCATATTGGGTGCAGCTCAAGGCTTCATCTTGCAGATCCTCAAATGTGCAGTCAGGTTCCTCTTCTGACTGAAACCCTTTGTGCAGTGTGGACAAGAGACTGGATCACTGTGGTCCTTCAGATGTTTCATTCAGCTTCCCAATGCTGGTATAAGCCTTCTCACATACATGGCACTTGTGTGCCTTCCCCTGCACTTGGTGGACTCTGGAGTGAATATTAAGGGTGTGAGCCATGCCACTGGTTACACTTGTAAATGGTGGACTTCATGTGCTTAGCTCTGATGTGACCCTTCAGTTTCTGGTAATCATGGAATGTCTGCTTACAGATTTTGCAGGAATGATCCCCAGCCTGCACATGAGCCAGGACTCTCTCCACCCTAGACTTCTTATACTCCTGGCAGGCATCAACTCCCAAAGACTGAAGTACCTCCACTGTATTGTGATGCATTTGCAATAAGGAAGACAGCACTTCATCAGATACTCCTCCAGGAACAGACTGTGGCAACACCTACACTTGCCTGCTGGACTCCTTGGGAAGCTGATGCAGGAGCTGGATGCACAGGGAAAGCCTCATCAGGCCATTCTCTTCTGGGGCAAAACCCATCATGTTCTCTGTGGTCAGTGTACACAGAGGGATCTTCCAGGTGAAGCTCATACCCAGGCGTCTTCCTGAGGGGCTCAACGGCAAGGGTGTTGCTCACTACCACCTCTTCTCCATCATTGGTGACACCATAAGTGCAGCAAACTGAAAGAAGACAAAATTAAGAAACGGTTAAATGACGCAGCTATCTCAGCAGATTATGGAGTGATCTCGGTGCCAAATATGACCATCTCAGCTTCGGAAGAAGCTATCTCGGTGCAAAAATGTAATGACTAACCTGCACCAATGAAATGCTCTGCTCTACCCACACTAGCACCAGATCAGCTTTTGGCAGGGTATTGGCATGCCTGATCTTGGTCTGAAGAAGAGTGGAGCCCTCCACCACTGTAATGCCAATCTGCCACAACATACTGATGCAGACCAGCATTATGATCTCTCCCCAGAAATCTCGCTGCAACACTGCTCTCAGATAGGATTGGTAGCTGAAGGGGCCTGGCATGTGGAAGTCCTCCCATTCCCTGGTAGTCAGGGTGCCTGCTACATTCTTCAAGTCATAATCAGCTTGTGACAGCCTTGGAAATCCATAAGTTCCCTCCAGATGAGGTCTGAGCAGTGTCAAGAAGAACTCCTTGTACTCAACCAACATCATGACTAATTGCCTCCTTAGATGCATATTGGAGTATTCCAAAGGGGTGTCAATACCCCTTCTGATAGCACTAAACATGTAAGAGCCTTCCCCCAGTGTAGGCTGCAGCTCTGATTCACCATTGAAAGACAGGTAATCCATCAGTCTGCTCAGTTCTTCCTGGTTTTCTAGCCCATACACAACATTTGCATAGGAGGAGTAATGTTTCTGGTGAGGGTAATAAGAAGGCACTTCCCCCTCTACCTTATTCTTCTTATGTGTCTTCACAGCAGAAGCATATAGATCCTTCCCAGGTGCTGCTGCTCCAGCAGGCTGAGAGTCTTCAAGCCTGAGTGTTGTGGTGAAAGCTTCCACCCCATCCAGCTGCTGCAGAGCTGCAAGGACCTGCTCATGGCTGTATAAAATCAGCTTCAGCTTGTGAGACTCTGTAAATATTAAATGAACCGTGTTTAATGAATGAGCTATCTCAGCGCTGCAGGGAGCTATCTCAGTGGCATCACAGGCTATCTCGGAGGAATCTCAGTGCAAATTTTATTTGTTCTCCCTTTCTGTCATTTAAATGTTAAAGTGCGATAAAAAGCCATCTCGGAGGCTATGGGAACTATCTTGGAAACACAATTGACCATCTCGGTGCTAAAATACAGCAATCTCAGTGGCAAAATGTAAACAAAAGTAGAATGGAACTTACTGTGATTGACAGGAAGGCTTCTAACCCAATTAGTGGGTTTGGATCCAAGGAAGGAATCTTGGAAGTCTGTCTTGGCATCTTACCAAATATTTCCCATTGAAAACTGATTAAAACTTGAGAAAACTTGAAAAATTAGCATAAAACTTGGAGTGATGGATAAAAGAACAAGATGGCTGAATGTAAACAAAATTAACTTCCTCCAAATGAAGAGTTCCACAGGAAGTTGGGCCTTTAGCTACTAGAATGGATCAGACCTTTAGCTACTTTACTAAAAATGTATTAGAACCTAAAATAACAGTCAGGAACAAATTGGAAAATGAATATAAAATTAATTATAATGTAAATTGATGATCTGTGGACATTGAACTATGAATCAATATGTATAATCATAAGGTAACATCAAAGTGATGTGTAAGAGATTGTGCTGGTTATTTCCATGTGTTGGAACTTTGCACTCAGTAAATTTTAACAATAATTAACACTTAAAATTGTTAAAATAATTAAAAGTAATAATTAGAATAATCTGTAGGTAATGTGCTAGTAATTTCAATGTATAGTGGCTTATACATGCAGACAAGTTTTAACAAATTTTTGAGAATTTATTGTAAAACTAAAAACCAGCATGCAATTATATCTCTCATAAGCCTGGATTTTCTTCAAATTAGGAGGTATTACAGTGTATTAGTGTATTATAGTGTATTAGTCGGAAGTATATCACATATTTACCCTAGAATTCTGAAAAGTGGTTAGTAGTCTGGGAAGCAGACACAATAAGGTGTGTGTATTATCATGTTGTGATGGGTTTATTATGTGCAGCTACACCCTATCCCATTGTGTCATGGATTACAAGGAGCTAATTGCTGCCTGTGTCTGGCCAAAGCACAGCGCATCCAGGGGTTAACTATAAACACCATAAACATTTCCTTTCTCATTAGAGCCCATTGAGGACTGGGCATGAGAGACCCACCATCATTTCTTCCCCAGCAATGGCAACGAGTTGATGCATAGAGAAGACGTTCCTTAGGAACGTGACAAAATACTCTGTGGAACACCACCACAATAATTATGATGAAACCCAGTTGGGCATATTAATTGCCCTGTCTGTGGTCATCTTACTTACAGTAGCCACATACATCGCATGGCAAGTTGTCAGAACAGCCCAAGTAAGGCACACCCCTGGGGGTGAGGGCATCCTCGAGTTGTAAGTGGATACCTGTAGGTAAGTGCCTAGTGAAAGCTTTTATGCCCCCCCCCCTGTATACACTTCTGGTAGATGCTGCTTGTTTACCGAATTAAAATGGGAATTTATTACCCCAATCTAATTTGTCATGGACATGTTGAAGGAAATGATTATAGACTAAACAGCACTATGTGTCAAGCACCCTTTTTGTGGTAATTCTCTGAATGTGATGGGCAGTCACAGAACCCCATCATTATTTACCTGGTCAGCAAGCGAGCACTATTGCAAATTGACAAACATACTCCAGGAACAACACCTGTTCATACAGTAGTACATGTACACAAATATGAGCAGCAGATCTTGTACTGGATCATGCTGGGGGCAGCCAGTTTAATGCTGGGAGCCACTCTTATATACAGGTGCTACAGGTGCAATGCATGGGCACAGAAACAGTGGGCACTGAGATGCCTGAGGATCCAGAAATGCCAGGCGCTGAAATGAGCAATAGCCCAAGACAGGTTGGATGCTGACAGTGCCTATTATTGGGCCAGGCCTCCCGCCCCTGCCACAACCGAACCCCCGTTCCCCGGGATGTTCTCAACATTTATGTCAACTGAAATCTAAATACTTTAGGATGTGAATATCGGGGACGACTTGGACTGCCCCCAGACTATGAATGTACATATATCTAGATGTATCTACAATATTACTCAAGTATATGTTGAAATAACTGTGTAGTGGACTGTATAGTGGATTGTAACCGATGTATTTTATCACTATGTTATGGGACTATGGAAATACTCTGAAACTAAAAATGTAAGTACATATACTATGTTAGCATGCTACGTACTAATCACTGCACCCATACCATGGTTCTTTGGTTTGGATGAACTGCAACCTTTGAAAAGCTTCCAGCTTTTTTATAGGAAACAGGGATGTTATAAATAAATAGTTTGTCCAAAGCAATGGTTTGACTTAACTATGAATAAGCAGTTGTAACTTTGTCATTGCATTGTACTAACTTAACCCTGTACTAATATGACCCAGCTTGATGTCTTTGGTCTTCAGTGAGCCAAGTCATGGGGCTCCCCCATGAAGGAACGACTCATGAGTACAGTTCTTTTAAACCACCCAATCCCTATATAAGGGCAGCTCTGCTTTAGAGGGGCTCTCTGGAATTAACACAAAGTAAATTTAGGTAAGGCATCAAGCTGGGTAATCACTAGGTATTCTCACATCGATGTTGTGCCATACTAGTAAAAGAAACTAGTTCCAACAAAACATAGACAGTTCACTTCTCTGTCCATGTGTGTGTGTGTAAGTCTGACCCGAGAATAAAAAAATATTGTCAGTTTTAAAATAAAACACCACTAAGTGTGTTGTCCTCCAAACTAGTTAATTAAAATTATGTTAACAAATGACATGGACCAGTTTAATAAACTGAAAAATTGTATCAATATGAAAACAGACCATTACAGCAGGCATGTGTACATGTGTTTACAAACCACCAATGTACCAAAATTCAGTGTGGAACCAGGGTATGGATGGTGAAAAAAAATACTGGTCAATTTTTGGCTCATTTGGCATAATTGCCAAAGAGCCCATAGAATCATAAATTGTCCATTGTTGTCATTGTCATTGTTGTTGTTGGCATTGTCTGTGCACAGTCACCCTGAGCACACTATTGATCATAGAGACTTCATGTCTTACACACATATGCACTTATATTGCTGTGAGCTTTATTCTTTAATTGGCAGCCATGTTGTTTTTTTTCTTTAAAGGCTACTTCTGGACAGACAGTTGATGATACATACTTCATACTTGGTAGTCTTATGCATCTACATACTGTAAAAATTATGTAGATACCACCTATATTTCTAGCTTGGCAGCCATGTTTGTGTTTTTTTCATAGATGATATATTTGGGATCTGCTCTTAGACATTTTATCTGTATCCATTTTATATTGTAACCTATTGTGTCCTGGTTTTATCAAATTACCAAATGAGCTCAGGTCTCTCTGGACCTATTTTTTTACAGAACACTTTCAAGGAAATATATTCAATATCAAGACTCTAAAGTTTCACGGTCACATTCTTTAATTATAACTGAGTGCGACCGTGAAACTTTGAAACCTTGATTTTGCATAATTTCCCTCAGAAGCATTTTATAACTTTTCAAAATTTTACTGATGACATCATGGAGTCTGTGGAACTTCCGGTTGGTCATTCGAATTTTCTGCAATGGTTTATGTCATTATTGTATAACACTATCGATACCTTGGAATTGTCAAGGTATCGTCGGAAATTGTCACAATGTGTGTGAGTTCTTCAAAAGTCAATCGTCCGTGGTTCCTCAACATAAAAAAATACAAGACCACGTTTTAATGTCGACCCTACACAAAATCTCATTGTTACACCTCTGGAGAACTGAAATCCAGCCGAGTGATGGAAATGAAACAGAATACTACCAGCCTAAGTACTAAGATCAGAGGTGGTAAAAAAAACAAAGAAGAGATCAAACGATTTGGAAAATAATTTTGAACTAACATCATCGTGTAATTTCAGCTATCCTGGTTACATTTTAAGAATAAAGATAGCTCATCTGATTCGGTACAATCTACTTGGAAGTTGTTTACAAATTTTGATCATGAGCACAATATTTTTTATTTATTTTATTTTTTAAATATTTTTATTCTGTCTTCTTGGTTTGTACAAAGGCTATGCTCCTTTTACATGTATTTCCATACTTTATACGAGAAAATAATTATCTATGTAATCATCGGTTTCATCAATTTCAAGACCACCAGCATTACTTTTAATTTGTGCCCATTTTTTAACATGTTTCTGACGGTACTTTGTGTTTGTGCGTTATAAGCACAATATTATATTATATATGAGCACAATATTATATTTTACATGGAATTTAACATGAGAACGGAAGAGTGAAATATTGGCATATTTTATATTTGGTATTGCCTAAAATCGTAGGCAGAGGAAGTGGGCTATATTTAGCGACAGTTAACTTAATATAGTCGCTTATATACCTGGAGAAGCAGCTATGTGCGTCATAGGTGTGACAAATAAGGGCTGATCTCAAATTACTCTTACTATATGGAGATGCAATTGCACAATGCTATTGTCAGCTTTATATAGTGACAGGGATAGCCAACATTACCTCATTATTCATGACTGAATACTTAATACTTAAGTTCTCCCAGCTTGTAAAAGTTATCGATAGTAACATTACATGTATCATAACAAAAAATAAATTATGGAAGGACTAGAAATCATGTTTCTGAATATACAACTGGCCTGTCATGGATGGTTCAAATATTAACATAGCCTTTTCAGCGCTCGAGAGAAAGAGGGGTATACAATTGTAATTTCTCAATTAAATGTTAATGTCTTACTAAATATTAGAGGTGTTAGGCTCAAACTCGAATGACTAAGAAAGCTAAAAATGTTAATATGACGCCAGGTAGAATGATGTGCCACTTAACAGAAATATTACAACATCAACTCATGCACAAAATTTACTGCACCATTTACACTGCACTTGTGATTTGTTCTTTTTGGAAAAACTACGTAATGTTTGTGAATTCATCTAGTGCTTGAAACCATTACGAGACAGTCATTCAATACAAGTCACACGTGTACAGTTTATTCAAGCACATTGCTATTTTCGAAACAATCATTATTGGTTGAATGACACGAAAGCGAAATTCTACATATGCACAAAGTATTAATATTTCAGGTCCTACGTTTTTCGTTACTTGTTTCACAATAGAATGTTATTTCGTGCTGTACATGTTATTTATACCAATAGGGATTTCCCCCTAAATAGATGTGCCAGTGCATAATTTGTATCCCCCTGCGATGGTCGATGAGTGTGTCCTTTGCTATTCTTGCAATTGAGATTGACATAGGTTATGATATTGATTGTCAGCACCACAGAGCCAATGCAGCTGTTTATCGAGCCACCAACAAAGTGAATCTGTGATTTAAGGGAAGATCCCCCAGGGACAGGCAGTATTGTCATTTATCAATGTTTACTCATCCGTGCCATCCTCAGGTCAACTCAGGCAGAACATTATCTACAATAAAGCTGTGTAGGAACTGCCATTTCCAGCTGAATCTGTTTATCACGTAAATGACAACATTGATCCAAACTACTTTTTGTCAACATTTACTGTTAATCTTTGTTGAACATACAGTGGTTATATTAATTCACTGTTGTAGTCGATAACAATGATGAAAATGTATTGACATTGTCATGCTAGTTTCATCTTGGTTTGCTTATTGTTTATCCACAAATTCTGAACTGCAGTTTTCAGTAGGTACTATGTGATGTTTAATGTTTTCGAATGTGCCAATTACTGTTACCAAATATCGTTAATGTTCAGCTCTCAAGAACCATGCTATTACCATGGGAACGGGGCAAAATGGATGAAACATGAATATTGCTGGAGGTTTTAGTGCCCCAGTTCGATAGGGCGCTTGGATGGTCCATAATTTTCTTCGCAGTTACATTTCCTGAAGATAGGTAGCTTTGGTTTGATTTAAAAGCGAAAGAAACAGAAGAATATAATCAAAGATGGAAACTATCGAAGTTCACAGTCACTGGCAAATATTGACTGTTTTGTTCCAAGATTTTATGTTCGATCCATTTACGATGAATATAAAACTAATGGTGTTTATTTATTGGATTCCATTCTGATCGATTAGCCATTGTGTTATATCAAATGACTATGATTAATATGAACACTTAAGAAGAATGAGCGTGTTCTATCTCTACTGTCTATCCTCTCAGGTAGAGAAAAATTCTGTATGGTATGTATGTATGTATGTATGTATGTATGTATGTATGTAAATTTGGAAACAACAGCATTCCACGCCGTGCTTTTAATGTGTATAATCCAGTAAAAATCTTATCATTATAAAATTGGTAAAATTTTCACTCTCAGTTTGCGTGTACGTATTTTCTACGTAATTCGGCAGTGTCTTCAACAATTATCCAGTAAGTCTCAAGAAATACATCCTAAAAGATGAAAGAAGCTTTTTTCATATCCGAATTGAAAGAAGCAATGCTGATGGCTTGTCATTGGTCAGAAGAAATATTTTGGGGGATTATATCTCTAATTTTGAAATGTCAACTTTCTTGACACCAGTTCAGCTGAGAGCATTGAAACAATGTGGATTGTAATTAGTCACAATACAGGTGTCACATTCACAATAGGTCTGAATGCTTTTGACTGTGTGACCAATCAGCTGGATCCAGTGCCCCTAAAAAGGCAAATCCTGCTGACAAATTTATTCACATCTGACCAAGTCACTGTACAGTGTACATCCAGCCCCTATGCATTTGATCCACTTGCTGTGTCCATCGGGTCCACACCTATAACCTTGTATGGTGGTGGACTGTTTCAGTTCCCAATTGCAAATGACTGCACGCATAAAACCAGCCTATTAGACTGGATCTTTCATCTTTAATCGGCAACAGGCTAAGTAAAGTCTATGCATGTATGTCCCTAATGCACTAGTGTACCAACTTATTGTATGGTACAAGTTAACCCTTTCAGTATTAGGGGTCTCACGCTGAGACCCTAAAAGTTCATCGTCCTCACTTTTAGTTATTACTCTATCAGTTGACTTGTGGGTAACATAATATCATAATATTGGTATGTATGTGTGCAGAATACAGTTGTGCATCTAATAGATTCATTTTTATTGGTCCAGTCAAATAGGGCTCTTGCAGGGGCTTAAAAAACTAAGGCAAAATCAAGATTTTTGAAAAAAATGTGATTTTTCACACAGACCCTCTGGTACATTTCATCACTTTTCTCAGGAAATAATAGACATGGCTTCTCCTTACAAGTAAATAGTCACAAAACAGTATTTATGAACAAATTGTGGCCTCTTTAGCAAGGATTTATCATAGAACTTGAGCCTACATGAGCCCAAAGTCATAAAATTGAAAAATTATGAAAATTTTATGAAATTCTTGTTTCTGTTCATGAATTCCTGTATGAATACAATTGGAAGCAATTGAGACATGTAAATCAAGTGATGGCGCCCCTGTGAAGGTGATGCACAAATTTTTGGAACTTTATTTCTAAATTTTCAGCTAAATGATGGTGGTTACTAGTAAAACAAGAATGGGGGATAATAGAGGAGTGGATAGAGCAACATTTGTGGTGGTTTACATCGGAGTTCTGCTATTTATAGTGGGGAATATAGTGCAATACTGCAAGGAACCTCTAATATCCCGGGGAGGAAAAGTTTAAAATATTTGATTCAACGGAATTAAGGTGTGTAAGATCCAAAATGTGCAGGATCCCTAAGATGCAGAGAATACACCCATCAACTTTAAACAAAATTACAGAAAAGAAGGAAAAGAGGTAAGAGGGGAGCTGTTGCTAGGGGCAGTGGACTGCATGGTAATGGTATAAACAATAACAACCTAATCACAGTGACGACGTCGGAGCTTAAATCTAGACCTGATTATGACTGGAAGAACATCGTAATGGGAACAGCTAATGTCCAATCCATCAAGAAAAAAAGATCAACAATTAACAGATTATCTGGAAGAAGAGAATTTTGATGGATTAGTGGTAACTGAAACGTGGCTTACTGAGTCTAATGATGATAAGACTTGGCTAGCAACATAATGGAAAATGGCGTTTAATTGTGTCCAACCGGAAAACTGGTGAAAGAGGAGGAGGAATTGGTCTCCTTCATAATGCAAAATTAACAGTCAAAATTTGTGAGGAGGAACACAGACAAACTTTACAGTATGCAATTCCTGGGGGTACAGTACATGTACATGGTCACTGGCGGATCCAGGATTTCCCGTACGGGGGGCGCCCGGCCCGTAGGGAGGGGCGCCAACCCAATTTTCACCTATTTTCGCCCAAAATCGAGAAAAACTGCATGAAGATGAAGAAAATTTTGGCCGTAGGGGCCTAGATCCGCCAATGTTGGTATCTATCACCCTCCACATTCGGAAAAGAATAAAACAACTCCATCTCAATTTCTGGATGAAATCACGTCAGTGCTGGGGGACATTGTGACAAAATATAAAAATTTGGTAATTCTGGGAGACTTCAATGTTCATGCAAATGATTTGGAGGATCCTGATGCGGTGCAATTCCTGGACTTACTAACAGCCACTGGTCTAAAACAAAATGTGAAATTCGACACACGTATGTTGGGGAATACACTAGATTTGTGCATAACGGAGTATGGCTCAAAATTTAAATTATTAGATGTCAAACAAGGACCTTTCCTATCAGATCACTGTGCCGTCAAATGTATTCTGGATATTAAAATCTGAATAAGGCTGCATGACAAATACAGTGCATAACTACGCTGTGCGCGTTTGTAATTATACAAGGTTCACCTGAGATACATGTATGTACGATTACATAGCGTTAGTTGAGCCATAAATTCTGAAATAAATTTAAATGAATATTATAAAGATGGAATCTGAGTCCTTATTTACTAAGTGCACTTTGTAAACTTATATACAGGGTGCACAATGCATTTCTCCACAATTGTGTGCGATGGTACACGTTACCGTTAGTGTCTATGAATCTGTTGAACAGATCTGAAAGTTCAAATCACAAATTAACTCCTGTCATCTTGTCGTCTTGATTTCTTGATATTCTGATCTTCTCCCCAGATAAAGGAAAATGGCGTCTTCATTGTCTTGGAGAATGGATACATTGCAGCTATAACAAAGACACATTGTGCAAACGTTTAAACATTTGGATACTTGCATATTACACAATAATAGCACTATAATGATCACACACACACATGTAGGAATTAATATTATGATATGATATATGTTTATAAATCTAATCAGTCAGGTGGAATGACTGATCATCCTGACCTTGTGACTTTGTTACCATTACTTGTAGCAGTTGCTGCAGCATTACATGCTGGATTCAGCACAACTCTTTTGTTATTTGTAACTGTAACCGTTTTTGATTAGATTTAGGAATATCCAACAATTCTTTTGACACAATAGGGTTAGTTACAGAGATCTCCCATTTAACCTGCCAGTGAAAAGGAATTTTTGAACAACAGATATCAACTTGGTTGTGAGAGATTACATTGCCAGAGGGTATCTGAATTTTGTAACTTCTGTCTTGTCTTTCCATGACACGGCCATTTATCCATTTTCCATCTTTGAAGACCATCAC
>JBCAUI010091101.1:0-34808 GCA_038406195.1 Haplosyllis anthogorgicola
TTTATGAAACAAGGGTATCTAACATCTCCAAAAATATCATTCTACACAGTAGGTAGTAGTTTTAGTGAAAAAGTATGATAAATTACAAGATTTTTTGCATTACAGACTAAAGGTCCGTAGTCGATGTTTGCATAAAGTTCCAGAAATGGGCCAGAAAAAAGGGGGGTGCGCGTTAACTGGGGTATGCGCGTTAATTAGGCAATATACGGTATTTGGTTTTCATTTTTTATTATGTACTTATGCTTGAGCATCGAAATGAGTTATCTGAAATAGAAATTTAGTGCACCTCCCAGGAGAATAATAGGACAGGAATGAGCACCAATAATTGTATATTATGATGCATGAATTATTAAGTATCGTTGGGTGGCATTGATACAGGATTATAAACATTAATTCTAATCTTTGCTGCGCTGAAAGCTGCTTATAACTGTAATTTAAAAGCATAGATGGTAGTCCACACAGATGAAATTATTTCACAATACGTTTTACAACATCTTACACAAGTGATATTAATCTATACCTGTCCATCCAATATTGCTAACTTAACATTTTAATAACCAAATTTATCATATTCATTCTTCTTATACGCTTGTGGCCAATTTGTTGAGTGCAAACTAATTTGTTTTCTCAAAAGTGCTTTTCTATGAACGCTTTAGTGTTTTTTATCATACCTGTTGTCAAATTAAGTCATACTAACGGCACAAGAATTATTAGTTTGTACTCGATGCGATGATGAAGCTACTGTCGAAGATCAAAATCAGCCAACAAGGTGAATGAATTCAGATTTTGGTATTACATGGATGAGCACAAAATCGAATGCAACACTTTTGACCCTTTAATAATGTGGCATAACAATTTATTTTAGTGAATCTAAAACTGGAGCATGTTCATTAAAATTATTATGTGTATTATTTAGGCCAACGCTACACGAGCTAAAATGTAATTAACATCAACATGTTCCAGAGTTTGATTGATATTCATAGTACACTGAACCAAAACAAGCCAAGATCCCCGGAGTAACATGATAAATGGAGGTAACACATCAAAAGTTGCAATTGGGAATAAAAGGTTCTCTCATTCCCTTAATTGCAGTTTACTACCATGAAATAATTCTGTCCGAAAAATGCGCAAGAGTTTTTCTTCCTAATTTTCAATACTTGCTAATTGCCATTTGGATGTTAATTAAAAAAAAACTATGGAAATTATCTGCGCAGAGAGTGTGTAGAAAATTATCTTTAACTACGTCATCGCAGAAAATGTTTCCTTTTATGGTTACGATAAATAGGTACAATTGTTCAAGACGATAAGGTATCATTAGGCTGCGTTATGTAGGTGGATAATTATGCTTTACCTTTAAATGCTGCAACAATGCAGCACAGATCTCCTAACAAAGATTTACCTTCTGCATTGATTATTGTTAATAACGTAATCACTGAAAACCTATTCTACTGTGGGGAAGTTTTGCAGTATACCTTCTCATTAGGCTTTTTTTATTTAATTGTTTGGATTACATTTCCCGCCGCACTTTGAAATCGGGATTTCAAAAAAAAAAATCATTTGAGGTTGAAACATGTTGTGCACGGCAAGATTTTTCCATCATAATGAGTTTCGTCATGAGACAATTGAGAAATATTAAATATTTTATTGATATTTATAAACAGTTTGGCTTTTTGGGAAAAACTTCAATTTATATATATTTTTTTTTTTTCGATTCCTACACTTTGAAAATCCTGAAAGTGCAATGTAATCCAAATGATTAAAAACAAAAGGCCTAATTCCTAATATGGCAATATTCAAAATATTAATATTTGCATATCAAACCAAAGATTTAAAAAAGATTTCACAAGCCAGATTTTGATTCTGTCGCAAGTAATCCAATACTGATATTTATTTATCTGTATTTCTTTTTATGCCTAATTTCTCATGGGATCAGCAACAAAACATTTCAATAAAATTAGATGTCTTTTCTTTGGAATTCTCCAAAATTACAAGTTGCACGACTTATCGACTAGTCTGGACTAGTAGTACCCCCGACTAGTCGACTAGTAAAATTACTAGTGGTCCGAGCCCTGTAGACCTAGAAGATCAACTCTACAACGTACACGTGAGAACATATTTTACCCGCTATGCATGTAAAGGATGCTTCATGGTAGCTCGACAATTCTAGTGGACATGGTTGAGCAATATCTACTAAATCTCGCACTTTGTACTGACACTTCTTTTTCCCTGAGCATTCAGAGTCCGCAAAGCTTTGCAAAATAAATGCGAACCAATTTCATTTTGTTTTTGTGCTGTACCGTTTCGACAAGTGTAACTGGTTTCCATGTATGAGGACAATTCAACAGGGCATGGCTTGAAATTTCCTATCAGGTCTCGAATGTGAAACTGGCAACTCTCCTTTCCTGAACACTTCCTGTCCACAAAGCTTTGCAAGAAAACACAAATTATAATTACAAATATATTTTACCCCCTAAGCATGTGAATGCTGTTTCTAGATAGCTTGACAGTTCTAATGGACACGGTTGGGCGACTGCGACCAAATCCCGAACGTTGTACTGACAGTTAAGCTTTCCTGAGCACTCACCATCCGCAAAGCTTTGCAAAACAAACAAAAAACTAATTTGGTATGCTTTATTCCTGACTGTAAGTCAGTTATGTAATGCTGTTTTTTCTGCATACCCTGCAGACTGAGCGCACCCTGGGCACATGCCAGCAATAGATTGGGCACCACACACAAGCTAGGAAATTTAGATCCGATGTCTAATATTCTGGGAGAAATTTGAGAAAAATTGGACAATATTTACCTAAAATGGACTAAATTTACATTACTTTTACAGAGAAATGCTGATTTTGTTGGACAAAAAATTTTATTCGTTCCCCAGTCTGCACACATCTGGCTGGATCCCTCTGCAAAGCCCCATCGCTCTGTAGAGGGAGGGACTCTACAAACAGTGCAATCTACTCGGCCTCACAGTCAGCATATTAACCTTGCGCTAACCCTCTAATTTCAACATGCGGTACCGTTTAGACAAGTATAACTGGTCTCCATGTATGAAGACAATTCCATGGGACATGGCATGAAGTCTCCTATCATGTCGCGAACTCGAAGATCACAACTCGCTCTTCCTGAACATTTGGTGTCTACAAAGCTTTGCAAGAACACACAATGCGTTTTACTAGTCTTACCATTGACACACTGATACGCGGTTTCCAGATATGAAGACAACTCCATTGGGCATGGTGTGAAAACGGGCATTAGGTCTCTCACATGAAACGTACAAGATACTTTCCCGGAACACTCTTTGTCCGCAAAGCTTTGCAAAAAGGGGTTTTTTGTTAGAATTATTCGTTCATTAATTTCTAACTATGGTTAATTTACCAGGTACACAAGTGAAGCTGGCGTGGAGATACGACGAAAGTTCGACCGGGCAGGGCTTAAATTTGGGAAGCAACTCGAATATATTGATTTCACAGGAAACGGTCCCTGAACACTTCTTGTCCGCGTAACTTCAAGCAAAAAATTTAAATCTTTATTTGGACCTTTGGACATTAAACTTTAAACGCCTGGGGAACCCAAGGGATTTTCTCTCTTTAACCCCTTATTCCAACGTAACCCGGGAATTCCCCTTGACGTAAAGGACACAACTCCAAATCTTAGTAATAAGGATGCGTTAAGACACTATTGGGCAACGATAGGAAAAAAAATTTAAATTAGTTAAAGCTTTGCAAATTCACAATGTTTGGATATTACAATCAGACTTCAAAGTACCAGATACACAAGTAAAGCTGGCTTCCATATATGAACTCAGCTCCAGAGGGCACGGCTTTGCATGGTCAACTAACTCATACACCTTGATTCCACAACTCTCTTTTGCTGAACACCTTTTGTCTGTAAAGCTATGCAAAGTCACAATGTTAACATTTCTGAATTGATTTGAAGAATTATGCTGTACTACCAGATACTCAAGTACTGCTGGCTTCTAGGTAGGATGACAGTTCGAGGGGACATGGGGCGATCCCGCTTTGAACAACGCTGTAAACTTGAAATTCGCATGACGATTTTCCCGAACATTTACCATCTGCAAAGCTTTGCAAATAAAAAAGAACAATTTGAATTGTTCCATGAAACTCAGATACCTGGGACACATGAGTAGGATGCTTCATAGAAGGAGGACAGTTCAAGTGGACATGGAGTAGAAATGTACACTATCTCAGCGACTCTAATCCGACACTCGGACTTCCCTGAGCATTCCTTGTCCGCAAAACTTTTCAAAGACACAATGCTTATCTCTATGTATGTATTGTAACTTTTTGATATGCAGTCAAACCTGTCATCAACGACCTCCCTAATTCGACGACCATTTCAATTTTCCGACCAGTGCAGTGCATCACAAAGTTTGAATTAGTACTAAACGCATTCCTCTATTTTACGACCACTTGTCAAAATTTATTGTGGCAAAAGAGGTGGTCGTAGATGACAAGTTTTATTGTATCTATGTAACCGGAAACACAGGAGAATGAAGCCTGAAGGTATGATGACAGTTCTCTCGGGCACGGAGTAGCAATGTACACTAGATGGGCCACCTGGATAGTGCAGTCTCCCTTCCCTGAACATTCCTTGTCAGCAAAGCTTTGCAAATAAACATTTCAAACTATAAATTGTTCTAAACTGGTACTACTTAGAAATGCAGCTAACCGGTAAGGCATGAGTACGATGCCTCCAGATACGAAGACAATTCCCGTGGACAAGGGGCCCATTTATACACTAAGTGACCAACGGCGATCTCACACTCTCACCTGAACATTTCTTGTCAGCATAGCTTTGCAAATAAATTTCACACACAGACTTGTTATTAATCAGCTAAGCTAACCGGGCACACAGGTAAATGACGCCTGCATGTATGATGATAGTTCCCGAGGGCAGGGTGTAGACACGTACACCAAATATGCCATCTGAATGCTGCAAACTCGTTTCCCTGAACATTCCTTATCGGCAAAGCTTTGCAAATACACAATTTTTTTTATATTAATTTTTCTTTAAAACCGCGACTGACCCTGGACACACGTGAAGGAAGCCTCCATGTAGGAGGAGAGCTCTCGAGGGCAGGGAGCCGATTTGTATATCAAATGGCCAACAGGGATATCACATGTAGGTTTGCCTGAGCATTCCTTATCCGTCAATCTTTGCATAAAATAAATGAAATTAAAGGATTAGGCATGTCTAATATGCTGACTGAGTGTGGGCGTTGAAAGGCTGTCAGATTAAAGGCTGTCAAACCAGTGCAGTTTGGGCAGCTGTACAAGCTATACAAATTTAAAACGGCGTTACTTGCCTACTTTACAGTCAGCAATAATGCATTGTTAATATTCCCCACTTTGAAAAGCTTTGCAAATTCGTTTTTTATAAGAATACCCTACCAGAAAGACAACTAAAACTAGCTTGAAGGTATGAAGACAGCTCTCTCGGGCAAGGGGAAGTATGGTACACCAGACGCGCTACCTCCATTTCACATTCCAATTTCCCTGAACATCTGGCGTCTGCAAAGCTGTGCAAATTCACACAATTAAACCTGATGCTTAAATACATATTTTACTTGGTATGCATTTATACGACGCTTCCATGTAGGATGAGAGTTCAAGTGGGCAGGGCCTCACTCCAAAATGGACCATGTCGTTTACCTGGAAGTCACAGGCCTCAAGTCCCGAGCATTGTTTGTCAGTGAAACTACAAATATTGGAGACAAATTTGGCAGCTTTTTCTACTACTGAAATGTTTAATCTATTGAAAGTTTTGCAAGTTCACCATTCAATCTGGGATTTTGGGCTTAAAAGATACCTGGAATGCAAGAATAACTTGCTTGGAGAAAAGAGGACAATTCTAGTGGACAAGGCTGGAATCCATGATATACAATATCCCCTATTTTAAGCTTGCAGTCACCTAATCCAGAACACCTTTGATCTACAAAACTTTGCAAGAAACACATTTTGAAACTTTTGCAGGTTTTAGGGTTTTTTTTACTACCTTTATCACATTTGAAGCTGGCCTCCATATAGGCTGACAGCTCGAGCGGGCAGGGGGTGACGCCATGATACAACGGTTCGCTCACTCTAAACTCACAGGATATCTTCCCAGAGCATAACTTGTCCACAAAGCTTTGCAGATAAACAATCAATTCAGATCACATAACGTTTAGGAGACTATCTGATTTGTACCTGATAAGCAGGAGTACGAGGCCTCAAAGAAGGCGGAGAGTTCTAAGGGACAGGGTCTGATTCCGTGTCTCACCACATCGTCCACTCGGACATCGCACGATGTTCTTCCCGAGCAGCGAACATCGGTAAAGCTTTGCAAATACACAGGACATGTGTGACCAATGTGACTTATTGAGCCAAAGAAAAGGATTTAGTTGAATACAAATAATGCTTTAGGAATACAGTCATTACACGATCAAAAGGTGAATGTATCGTTGCTGAACTGTAATGGTAAAGTAATGGACATTAGTTCCCCTTGTGTCCGCAACATTGAGGGCGCAACACCTGACGGGCTAAAAAAATCAATGTATTTTATATTCTAAATATGCACCAAATTTCCTTTCCTTTCATGTCAAATATACAACCAAGTCACATTTGAAAGATCACACAATTACTTTGTTTTTACCATTCTTGCATTGAAATGCAGCTTCAAGGTAGGAGGAGAGCTCCAGAGGGCAGGGTATGATAGAGTTGTGGACAATATCTGACACTTTAAATCGACAGTTCTCTTTTCCTGAACACTGGTCATCTGCAAAACTTTGCAAGAAACATCGCTGATTACAGATCTAAAATCTAAAAGATTTAAATCTAAGTACAATGGGCCATGATGAAAATGGTACAGGTAGATCACATTTACTGATTCTTGTAACCAAATCATTTACCCGTTTTGCATTGAAATGAAGCTTCTAGGTATGAAGACAGTTCTAATGGACATGGTCTGGATTTGTGCACCATGTCGGAAACTTTGATCTCACAAGTTGATTTGCCTGAACATTTCTTATCTGCAAAACTTTGTAAGGAAAGTTCGTTCTGTTTAATAACTAGAGTAATATACCAGGGATACAGCTGAATGCAGCTTCGAAATATGACGACAGTTCAAGTGGACAGGGCTGCGCGTTGTGGACTAACTCTGACACCCTGAGGTTACATTCTGATCTGGCTGAACATTTTGAATCTGCAAAGCTTTGCAAAAAATGGGAAGTTTCCATTATTTACGTATCCAGGGAAATATATTTTCTTTTTAACTTCTTATTAGGCATTTTATATCTTGTGGTGCACCCATCTGGACAAAAATGAGTGCACAAATACTTGACAGAAATAATGAAAACTTTCCAGATTTTTTTTTAAAAAAATCTTCTGGATCCTACCATTTACACAGGTGAAGCTCGCCTCCATGTAGGAAGACAACTCTAATGGACAAGGCTTGGGACCATTGTAGGCCAGAAATGCTATAATAATCTCACAGCTCGGTTTGCCTGAACATTTCTCGTCTGCCATGCTGTGTGAATTTCAAAAGTATAGCTACTGATTTTTAAAATATAATTTGGCGCATGACTTTGCAGTTGAGGGCTACCTGGGCTTAAAATGCATTCAAATCTGACTAATCATTGCGAATCTGCAAAGCTTTGCAAGGAGAGAAGTCTCCATTATTTCACAGGTTGGTGACTGCTAAAAATAAATTATTTACTAATTTTTGAAAAATAAATATTGGAAACTTCCTACAGTGGATATTTAATTTGTTTTTAAATTGTTCCTACCATTTACACATGTGAAACTGGCTTCCATGAAGGAAGAGAGTTCTAATGGGCAAGGTTTGGGTCCATGATAGGCTAACATCCCTATTATAATCTCACAGGATTGGGTCCCAGAGCATTTCTCATCTGCAATACTGTAGATATGATCCTACAGTTAATTTACAAGGGTTGCTGGACAGTATCCAGTTTAATTGCTACAGCTTGGGACACAAATCTACCACTCAATAAAGGAAACTTCTCTGTGATTAACCACTAATTGGGACAATTTTCTTTTCGTACCAGGTGTACATGAGTAACTAGACTCCATGTATGAGGAAAGTTCCACAGGACAAGGCTTTATATTGTGTACTAACAATGCTACTATTATTTTACATGTCTTCAAACCGGAACACTTATTGTCTGCAATACTTTGTTAAAAATGGCGGAATGTTGTACATATTTGACAGAAAGGAATCATGATGTAAATAGTGACAATTAATTAAATTATTTAAGATTTGAAAATTCAATAATAATATATTATTACATTTGTATTAAATGCTAAATTATATATTGCATGTAACTTAATACAATGCTAAGCTCAGCAACCGAATTTAGGTATATTACATTTGTAATATTAATGAATGAAATTATGCTCTTAATATTTACGAAGAGTTAACTTATTTAACGTCTTATCATATGAATATATTGACATCATATAAATATAACAATGTGAAATACATAAAAAGATATGTACTCCTGAAAATAAAACATCATTATGCGACATACGAGGGTAAAATATACTTTAATTCACATACCTTATGATATCTTCGTTGCAGCCCACAATATGGGCCCCTACCGCATGTAGGCATCGGCCCATTTTCATTCTCCCATACTTAGCAGAGGTCATTAAAATCACCTTTCCTCTTGGACAAGTTGCATTGAAAGTTTCCCAATTACAGAATTCTCGAACAATATCTAAATAAATGTACAAAATGCGTCAAATAAAACCAACCTTGTGACATCTGTGGCGCACCCTATGGGTTGATGGATGTGGACACATCAATCTATGTGCATCCTACCATACCTTGCGTCGTCAGAACCATCTCACCAGCACCACAGCCAGCATTGAGGCTTTTCGATTTACCACTTCGATGCCGATCAAGAGTGTGAGAACATGCACCCAGTGTTCAATTTGTCTACAGATGACACCAGGAGTGCACCTATCATGCATCACCTAATGGGTCTGGTGTGGATTGTTAAAATGATGGGGAGTCAAGATGTTGGTGCTTCAACACTAGGTGTTTATTTTGAGGACCAGTGTGTATTCAAAGAGAGAGCACACTAAACCTGTGTGGTCCACACCAGAGTGGTAAATGGAACAGCCCCCACTGAAGGTTCCCAGTTCTCTTTGGCGACATCTGAACAGGAAATCTTACTTTATGATATCTTCCACGCATCCGGTTTGGCTCGGGTGTCCTTGGTCGTCGTACGTCTTGTGGATGCACCGTCCGAACCTCATCCTTCCGTAGCGTGCAGACGTCATCTGGATCACTTGGCCCGGCTTACAGTTAGCGGTGAACGTCTCCCAATTGCAATATTCTCTGGCATGATCTGAATTACAGAACAACTTACTTTATAATGTCCTCATCGCAGCCTATATCAACAGGGTTCCCATTGTCGTCGTAAGTTTTCCTGATGCATCGTCCAAACCTCATTCTCCCGTACTTTGCCGAAGTCATCAGAACCACCTCACCTGGTTTGCAGGAAGCACTGAATGTTTCCCAATTGCAGTATTCTCTCACAAACTCTAAATGAAAACAAGCTTACTTTATTATGTCTTCAGAACATCCTATGTCTAAGGGGTTTCCCGAGTCGTCATAGGCTTTCCGAAGACATCTGCCGAACTTCATCCTTCCGTACCTTGCTGAGGTGACGAGCACGACCTGACCTGGTCTGCAGGAAGCACTAAATGTCTCCCAGTTGCAGTATTCTCTGACCATGCCTGAATTAAAAAGCCCTTACTTTATGATGTTTTCTGAACAGCCCATCTCATGTAGCTCATTTGTATCTCCATCCCTGGTTTTTCCCACGCAGCGTCCATATTGCATCCGTCCATAGCTTGCATTGGTCATCAGAATCACCTCACCTGGTCTGCACTGTGCACTGAATGTTTCCCAGTTGCAATATTCTCTGACCAAACCTGATGGATTAAAAATTCTTACTTTATAATATCCTCTGAACAGCCCATCTCATGAAGCGCCTTCGTTTCTGCATCCAGTGATTTCCTGACACACCTTCCATATCGCATTCGTCCGTAGCTTGCACTGGTCATCAGAATCACCTCACCTGCCCTGCACTTTGCACTGAATGTCTCCCAGTTGCAATATTCCCTCACAAACTCTAAATGAAAATAAGCTTACTTTATAATATCTTCGGTGCAACCGATTTCAGTTGGTTGGTTAGTGTCCAAGTCCATCGTTCTTCTGATGCATCTGCCATACTTCATCCTTCCATACCTTGCACTGGTCATTAAAATGACCTGACCTCCCCTACACTGTGCACTGAATGTTTCCCAGTTGCAATATTCTCTGAGTTGACCTGAATTAAAAAAGCTTACTTTATTATATCCTCTGAACAGCCCATCTCATGTGGCTCCTTTGTTTCTCCATCCAGTGATATCCTGACACAGCGTCCATACTTCATCCTGCCGTAGCTTGCAGATGTCATCAGAACCACCTCACCTGGCTTACACTGTGCTGAGAATGTTTCCCAGTTGCAGTATTCCCTCACAAACTCTAAATGAAAACAAGTCTTACTTTATGATGTTTTCTGAACACCCAATCTCATGTGGTTTCTTGGTCTCGATGTCCATACTCTTCAGTATGCAGCGGCCATATTTCATCCTTCCATAGCTTGCACTTGTCATCAGGGTCACCTCACCTGGTCTACAGGAAGCACTGAATGTTTCCCAGTTGCAGTATTCTCTGACCATGCCTGAATTAAAAATTCTTACTTTAAAATGTTCTCGGAACAGCCCATCTCATGCAGCTCCTTCGTCACGGCATCCTGTGTTTTTCCGACGCAGCGTCCATATCGCATTCTCCCGTAGCTTGCATTGGTCATCAGAACCACCTGATCTGGCTTGCAGTGTGCTGAGAATGTTTCCCAGTTGCAATATTCCCTCACAAACTCTAAATGAAAACAAGCTTCCTTTATGATATATACCTTGGAACACATTTGAGTTGGGTTGTTGATGTCCATGTGCATGGTTCTGCTGATGTTCTGTCCCACCTTCTATCAACTGAAGACCAGCCGGATCCAATACTCTCTGACCAAACATGGATTAAAAATTCTTACTTTATAATATTCTCTGAACATCCCATCTCATGGAGCTCATTTGTCGTAGCATCCTTCGTTTGGCGGACACATCTTCCTTCCTTCATCCTTCCATAGTGTGCAGATGTCATCAGAACCACCTCACCTGGCTTGCAGGAAGCCCTGAATGTTTCCCAGTTGCAGTATTCTCTCACAAACTCTAAATAAAAAACAAGCTTACTTTACAATATCTTCTTTGCAACCCATCTCATGGATTGTTTTGGTGTCCACGTCCATTGATTTCCTGATGCATCTTCCATACTTCATCCTCCCGTAGCTTGCACTGGTCATCAGAATCACCTCACCTGGTCTACACTTTGCACTGAATGTTTCCCAGTTGCAGTATTCTCTGACAAACTCTAAACAAAGATACAAGCTTACTTTATGATATTTTCAGCACATCCAATTTCATGGGGTTTCTTGGTGTCCATGTCCATAGTTCTGCTGATGCATCTTCCATACTTCATCCTTCCATAGCTTGCACTGGTCATCAGAATCACCTCACCTGTTCTGCAGGAAGTACTGAATGTCTCCCAGTTGCAATATTCTCTCACCATGCCTGAATTAAAAATTCTTACTTTATGATGTTTTCTGAACAGCCTATCTCATGTAGCTCATTGGTTTCTGCATTCTTCGTTTTCCCAACGCATCTTCCATATCGCATCCTTCCATAGCTTGCAGATGTCATCAGAATCACCTCACCTGTCTTGCACTGTGCACTGAATGTTTCCCAGTTGCAGTATTCTCTCACAAACTCTAAATGAAAATAAGCTTACTTTATAATGTCTTCTTTGCAACCGATTTCAGCAGGTTTTTTGGTGTCTGGATCCAAGAATCTCCTGATGCATCTTCCAAACTTCATCCTTCCATACCTTGCACTGGTCATCAGAATCACCTCACCTGGTCTGCAGGAAGCACTGAACGTTTCCCAGTTGCAGTATTCCCTCACAAAGTCTAAACAAAGATACAAGCTTACTTTATAATATCTTCTGCGCATCCCATTTCATGCGGTTTCTTAGTGTCTATGTACATGGATCTTGTGATGCATCTTCCATACTTCATCCTCCCGTAGCTTGCACTGGACATCAGAATCACCTCACCTGGCCTGCACTGTGCTGAGAATGTTTCCCAGTTGCAGTATTCTCTCACCATGCCTGAATTAAAAATTCTTACTTTATAATATCTTCTGCACAGCCAACATCTAGCAGTTCTTTGGTCTCTGCATCCATGGTTCTTCGTATACACCTTCCAAACTTCATCCTTCCATAGCTTGCACTGGTCATCACAATCACTTGATTTGTTCTGCATTGTGCACTGAAAGTCTCCCAGTTGCAATATTCTCTGACCAACCCTGAATACAACAAACTTACTTCAATATATCTTCAGCACAACCAATTTCCGCATGATTCCCAGAATCTTCGTAGAGCTTCCTGATGCATCTTCCAAACCGCATTCGTCCGTACTTTGCCGAAGACATCATGACCACCTGCCCTGGTCGACACTGTGCGCTAAATGTCTCCCAATTGCAATATTCCCTGAGCAGATCTGAATTGAAACAAGCCTTACTTTATTATGTCTTCTTGACAGCCCACGACGGCCTGGTTTCCCGTGTCGTCATACATTTTCCTGACACATCTTCCGAATCTCATCCTTCCGTACTTTGCTGACGTCATTAGAACGACCTCACCTGGTTTGCACCTGGCACTGAACGTCTCCCAGTTGCAGAATTCTCTGAGCAGATCTAAACACAGATCAGAAAATACCTTATTATGTCTTCAGCACATCCCATTTTATGGGGCTTTCCCGTTTTGTCGTAGCTCTCTGGAAGACATCTTCCCGTTCTCATGCGCCCGTAGTTGGCTGACGTCATCAAGATGACTTCTCCAGTTTTGCATTGAGCCCTGAATGTCTCCCAATTGCAGAACTCTCTGAGCAGATCTAAATTTTAAAATACCTTATTATATTTTCACTGCAGCCAGTTAGAGACGGGTTTCCTTGCTTGTCGAATGTTTCTGGAACACATCTTCCAAGGCGCATCCTGCCATACTTGGCAGTCGTCATCAGAATCACCTCACCTGGCTTACCACACTGTGCGCTGAATGTCTCCCAGTTGCAGTAGTCCCTTGGTAGCGGATCTGAATATGAAACAAGATACCTTATAATATCTTCTTCACATCCTATAACAGATGGTTCTCCTGCAGCATCATAGGTAAGTCGAACACATCTTCCAAGTTTCATCCTGCCGTATCTGGCTGTGGTCATCAGAACAACTTGATCTGGCTGACACTGGGCAGTGAAAGTCTCCCAATTGCAGTAATCTCTTTCTAAACCTGACGACAAAAATGCCTTGTGGGTTTTGGCCTCATTGTTTCCTTATCCAAGACGTAGGTATGCTCCTTACCTATTGTTCCAGAAACAAGTCATCCTGGTTCCTCATGGACATGCACCGTTCTTGTCTGTTTTCTACTGCAGCAAAATGTAACAAATACCTGATTATGTCTTCAGAACATCCAACTTGTGCCTGATTTCCTTTCTTATCATAGAACTCTGGAACGCATCGTCCATGTCTCATCCTGCCATACTTGGCCGTTGTCATTAGGACCACGTGACCAGGAGTACAGTCAGCTTTGAATGTTTCCCAGTTACAGTAATCCCTGGGTATATCTAAATGATAAAGGGTACCTTATTATGTCTTCTGAACATCCTATCGGGTCAGCATTTCCTTCAGTGTCAAACTTTAATTCCACACATCTGCCAGCTCTCATTCTTCCATAGTGTGCAGATGTCATCAGAACCACCTCACCTGCCTTACAGGAAGTACTGAATGTTTCCCAGTTGCAGAATTCTCTGAGCAGATCTAAATTTAAAAATACCTTATTATATCTTCTGCACATCCTAATTTGTGTTGGTTTCCCTGGTCGTCATATGTCTTTTGGACACATCTTCCAAGTCTCATCCTTCCATAGCTTGCAGATGTCATCAGAACGACCTCACCTGGCTTGCAGTGTGCACTGAATGTTTCCCAATTGCAGTATTCTCTGTGGAGATCTAAATTTAAAAATACCTTATTATGTCTTCTGCACATCCTAATTTATGGCGATTTCCTTTGTTGTCGAAAGTTTCTTGCACACATCTTCCAATTCTCATCCTTCCATAGCTTGCAGATGTCATCAGAACGACCTGATCTGGCTTGCAGTGTGCTGAGAATGTTTCCCAGTTGCAATATTCTCTGTGGAGATCTAAATTTAAAAATACCTTATTATGTCTTCAGAACATCCTATGGGATCAGGGTTTCCTGTTTCGTCGAAGCTCTTTCGCAGACATCGTCCATATCTCATCCTTCCATATTGTGCAGATGTCATCAGAATCACCTCACCTGGCTTGCAGTTTGCTGAGAATGTCTCCCAGTTGCAGTATTCCCTTTGAAGATCTAAATTTAAAAATACCTTATTATGTCTTCAGAACATCCAAAGGGATCTGGATTTCCTGTTTTGTCAAAGGTTTCTCGAAGACATCTTCCAGTTCTCATTCTTCCATAGTGTGCAGATGTCATCAGAATCACCTCACCTGGTTTGCAGTGTGCACTGAATGTTTCCCAGTTGCAGTATTCTCTGTGGAGATCTAAATTTAAAAATACCTTATTATGTCTTCTGCACATCCCATTTTATGAGGGTTTCCTTTCTTGTCATAGGTCTCATCAATGCATCTTCCAAACCTCATCCTCCCATAATGTGCAGAAGTCATCAGAACCACCTCGCCTGACTTGCAGTTTGCTGAGAATGTTTCCCAGTTGCAGTACTCTCGTTGGAGCTCTAAAGAAAAAGTACCTTATTATGTCTTCTGCACATCCCATTTTGTGTTTGTTTCCAGTTCCATCATAGGATATCTGGACACATCTTCCAAACCTCATCCTTCCATATGTGGCAGACGTCATCAGCACAACTTCATTGGCCTTGCACCTGGCACTGAATGTCTCCCAATTACAATATTCTCTGTGCAGATCTAAATTTAAAAATACCTTATTATGTCTTCAGCACATCCCATTTTATGAGGGTTTCCTTTGATGTCAAATGAGTGTTGCACACATCTTCCAGCTCTCATCCTTCCATACATGGCTGATGTCATCAAAACTACTTGACCTGGCTTGCATTTTGCACTGAAGGTCTCCCAATTGCAATATTCTCTAAGGATATCTAAATTAAGAACATTTAAACAGTCCTCATTGTGCCCAGGCCTCAAATTAGCAGAAGTGCCTGCAGAGCAATCTAGCTGTCAAACCAGGCTGCCAAAGAAAACCTAGGTTGTTACAGTGAAACTCATATTTTACGACCACCTAGTTTTTTGACCACCTGTTACTTGTGACTCAATATTTGAGAAGCTGAAACTATAATTTTACTTAAATAAACTTCCTTTTTAGGACCACCTCAGGTCCTGTTGTTTACGACCATAAAAATTGGTCGCAAAGGGTGGTCGTAAATGACAGGTTTTACTGTATTAAAAACTGATAGCAAAGGTCCTCTTTGGACTTTATAAAATCATAACATTAATTCAACCTGGGTTAAAACTGATTCAAATATGGGTTAAAACTGGGGTTTTTTTAAATCATTTGGATTACATTGCACTGGCAGGTTTTTCAAAGTGCTTCGATCCGAAAAAAAGTGAATTGAACTCAGTCCCTAAAAAACCAAACTGTTTCTAAATATTGATGAAATTTTTAAAAAAAAATTCACTTCGCTCGTGGTAAAAATCGTGGACATGTCCTGTGGCAATGTTCGCGGTGTCCGCCTTGTTTCACCTGCTCTCTGTTTTTGTTTTGTTTTTTGTTTTGTTTTTTCTTAATTTTTTTTTTGTTTTGTTTTTTTGTTTGTTTTTGAAATCCGATTTTAAAGTGCGGAGGGAAATGTAATTCAAACAATAAAATAAAAAAGCCTTATATCTTCTGGGCAATGTGGGACAATCTTGGGTTGTCCATGGCAATTTCAGGTCGAAAACTTTCGACCCAATTTTATCAATTCGAGCCCTGTCTATACCATCTGCAATGCAATGGTAATCTGTATGCATTTGGATGGTAGCCGCATGCTATCTGTATAAATTGTGGTTTAGTTTCATCAAATTGATAAATTATCATTATTATTATGGTATGATTATGATTCAAAAAGACTAGATTATATTTCCCCTGTAATAACCTGTAAACATGCAATGTTTGTTCATTCAAGAAATGTAAGGTACTGCGCGTCTGAATATAATTCTGTTCTAAAAGTAAATCAATGAAGGTTTTTCTTATTTCAATCTCTTCCAAATCTACCAAATCTAGCTAATTTTCTAGACACATGAACTGTCTGATTTTTAAACTGATTTTTGTTTCAAGACAATTAATTTTCAGTTCAGGTTAATACTAATATCAGTCCAAATGATGGAATATTATTCAAGACTAAATTCAGTCCTTGTACCAAAAAATTACCAAGAAGCTTACATTTAAATTGATTGCAATTCAAACACAAAAGGTGTAATGGAAAAGGTCAATTGACATGTTTGGAAAAGTTGGTAAATTTGGTAGATTAGGAAAACGAAATTAATAATAAAACCTTAGATTACCTTATGATTTCCAATGTCCTGTGTTGCGCGTCTTTTGAATGTCTTACATTGTAATAAAAACAAATGATCAGGAAGTCTTACAACTTTCGCTAGGATGTCTCCGATAGCTTTTCTTAAATTATATTTTGAAAGGTATTGGAGGAAGTCGGGTCTGAATTAGTTGAATTTATAAATAGTCGCTAAATTTTTTAACTGGTCAGCTTGTTTTCCGCGGATTCTCGCTAAAATGTACCGCCCTCAAATACTTTGGCAAAGATTGCAAAATAAATATGGGTTTAAAATTACTACTGCAAAAATAATATTCTAAAATATGTCACTCATCTTCTAGACTCGAGTGCCACCTTTGCTAAGGAAAAGAATATTATGTTTTGGACAAATGCACCTTTCGCAGTTTGAACTTTGTATTACACTGAAAGCCATAAAACTTTCCTGACCATAAAGATGAACTTTTAAAGCAAATAACCTTTTGGTCTCCGAAAAGATGTCAGGTCCGCTGGCTTATGACTGGACAATAATACTAATTGTAAATAAATGATTTTACCTTGGAATGAAATTGAAATTGGACAACAAATATTTCTTTCTCAGAGAACATTTACAACATCAATTGAACAGTGTTTATTTCTGTGCTTGCATTAGCCCCCATAACAAAACATGTGCCATAAATGCATGTGCCTCATTCAAGGACGTTTTGCATTAGCACCTGGTGCTGTAAACACACCGTGTTCACCCCTATTGGGGCACACACTCTAACTGAGGCACCCTCCCCTTTCTTTGCGACAAAAACAATTAAACAATTTCTGATTTAACACATTCTTTGTCAGTATTTTGTAAACTGAGTTGTATAAATATTAAAGTTACCTTTTTAAGGTAGTGTGTCTCTCAATACACATCAATTTCGGCATAAATATTTTAGGTCTAATAAGCCACAAATGAATTCAGGTTTTCCGACATGCTTGCACAAATATTAAAGTTAGCTTTTTAAGATGGTGTGAAAAATTAGTAAAAAAAATACACATCAATTTCTGCATGCATAATATTATAATAAGCCACAAAAAATTGTCCTAGCAGTGGGTGCTTCAATTCTAATAAATACAGTACATCTTTTCCTGGCACCGGTGCTTCTATTCGAATAAATACAGTACATCTTCGGGGCAAATCACCTGGAAGCTTCCCAGAAGTGAACTGAGAGCCGATGGCCATGGGGCAGGAAATGTGATGTACGCCTTTTTACACTTCTGTCTAACACTTGGTGGCAGATCTTTCAGAGATTTCGGAATTCGTTGATGGAAAACCTTTTACAAAGCACGTCTTAATGAGATTTTTGGCACTCCATTGAGAACTGGGATACTTTTTGGCTGTAAGCCCTAAAAAACCAAAACACATATGAAAACAAAGAGGTGTTTCATTTATGCCTTAAGTTGTTTAAAGACTATTTATCTTTGATCTTTAAACGATCGTAAAATTCCGCCAAAACATTATGTATTTGTGCCAGTCTAATGTGCACACAAATTATGTTGGTCAGTCTAGGAATGATGTGGCTTTAATTCAGAATATTGATCTTGGAGCATGCAGGCCTTTTGTCCCTGCATGCCTCCATGTGTGACCTACTTTTCAAGGATCTATTATCATGCTTATGGCAACATGTTTGCTATGATGGCTCATGTCAGCACATTCATGTGTGAATTTTATTAGAGTGTGAAATCATACGCGCAGAGAAAACGCTGTCAAACATCAAGTGAACTACTTGCACGTGTGCCATAAATTTACTGAATGTAAAGATCATTTAAGAGATAACACACATTTATATCGCTTAATACTCTAAATTACTCAAAGACTTATTAATATGCATCTTTTCATTTCGCAACAATGTTATTGTTTTGGTAATTCTCATTCAGTCTTATTACATCTTTGTCGGTATTATTGCGTTGTCAATAGCCAAGGCAATTTTACTATTTACCCTCTTGGCTCTTAATTTATTTGATAACGTTATATTTTAATGATAAAAGTACATTTAACCTACCTCCAGTCGCTTCTGTTGTTAAGATCCACATGGTGGCAACAACAAAGATTTGTAGTCCTTTTACTGTGAAAACTGAACCCTCCATGGCTCTGTATAATTCCTATTTGTGTGCTGAACAGTCACATAAAATCCCTTGTCAGGTATAAATCCAAGTCTAGTACTATATACAACAGGAACAACACAAAAACATAGGATATGACCTACAACATGATTCAGATTTGTGTTAATAGTATTGACATTTATTATAATGATGCTGCCCCGATGCTCCGGATGCTGCTGCTACGCTTGCCTGTAGTTGTAGCTGCTTCCTACTTTTTATCAGTCGATAAGAGAGTGAATCATGAATACTGTGCCAGGTCACAGAAACATAAAGCTCCGTCAGCGTGGGCAAGCTAAACCGCGCGCATGCCATATTGTGTTGTTCATTTGCGATGGAAAATTAGATCCAAATAAGCTTAAAAAAAAGCAGGAAAAGGAAAAACCCAAAGTCAGACCTTTCTTCATTGTTGTATTACGTATCCCGGAACACATTTTTGAGAGCGGGTACCGGAAGGAAATCCTAGTTGAACAAATTTCTTTTATTTATTAGAATTTACAAAACTGTATTTTTTTCAACCGAAATGTTCATCAAGGCAAAGAAGTTACAATTTATTGCTATTAGTTTCTGGCTGGGAAGTAAAAGTTGAACCGCAATTGATGTACATTAGGGCGATATTTTCGGTACATTTAACTTTAACTTTATTTGGTCTCTGATTTCACTTTTTACAAATCCAATTTTTGAGAGCGGCGGGAAACGTACTCCAACAAATGAAAAAGTCTGGCCTAAGAGTAGGCCACAATAACGGATGTTTAGTTTATCTTCTTTCAATTAGAAATTCAGAAACAGACTTTCAATTGATGACTGTCTCATAATATTTGGGATTGAGGTAGTCATCGACTGTTCTGAATTTCTAATCAAGGAAGGTAGGCCTAAACGTTTTTATTTGAAACTATCTAACTTTTTAAAAATTCATTTGTTCACTGAAATATTCTCGAAAACATAACAGTATTGGTTCCACTTTAAATTTTTATTTGGAGAATTGTTTCTCAGAAATGAGATTATTTCATATCTTTGTCAGACGTCGTTCCAGCGGTATATTTGTATTTCGCGATGAATGTTTATCGGTTGTAACACACTGGACAAAGAGGACTAGCAAGACAGTGATTTGAAGATGTGAATGCTGATTTATTGATAATGGCTCAACTGGAAATGATAGCAGTAATGAATGTCTAGGAGAAAAACCCTCTAATATGAAATTAGCAATGTTAAAGTAGACAGTCAATCTGCAGAGTTACTAATTAATATGAAATCGATATTGCCACAGCTTTATAGCTGCTAATTCTATTCTACTTCACTGATATCTGGTTTATTCATTTAATTATTGATGCAAATACTAGTTTAAACTAAATCTAATTTGGATGCAATTACCTGAGCAACTAGAACATAGATGTTGACCCTTCAGTTTCCAGATTCCTTTTGAATGCGTGGCTCATGTGTGCTCTATTTTATATGATTTCAGGGTGACGTCACACATGCATGGGTGTACAACATCATTTGCAGGCATCACTAGATGGCGCCATGTGGCGGGAAGCAACAATTAAGCTAAATCGTAATTTGGTACCCAATATTTATTAAATTATTACATCATAAATGCGCAAAACTTTCGTCATTAGTATTTGTTTGATAACAAAATCCAAAAAGAAAATGATTTGAAATAACAATTTATTCAAACAATCAGTATATGAAGCATAAGACATTGGCGGATCCAGGATTTCCCGTACGGGGGGCGCCTGGCCCGTAGTGGGGGCGCCAATTCAATTTTCACCTATTTTCGCCCAAAATCGGGAAAAACTGCATGAAAATGAAGAAAATTTTGGTCGTGGGGGTGGGGGGCGCCTCCTGCGCTCCCCCTAAATCCGCCAATGTAAAATATGGTCATGGAGCGGGAACTTATTCACAGTCGGCTTCTTGTTACGTTTCTAGCGGTTCATTTATTGGTGTGTCAAACCCATTATCTTGGAGCGTTGAACAATTGCCAACGTTAAGACAACTGAAATGTCTTCATCATTCTAGGTTGATCGAATTTAAAGTTTGGCAAAAAAATTGACGCATTAAAAAATTGCCATCTTAGTAATCGACCGAAGTTAAGTCCTTTTTAAAGCATTGGTACAAGTTATCATTGCCGGATCCAGGATTTCCCGTAGGGGGGGCGCCCGGCCCCGTAAGGGGGGCACCAACCCAATTTTCACCTATTTTCGCCCAAAAATCGAGAAAAACTGCATGAAAATGAATAAAATTTTAGCCGTTGGGGGGGGGGCACGTGCCTCCTGCGCCCCCCTAAATCCACCAATGGTTATTATTCTACTAGTAGTGTCATGGAGTGGCTTTGCACATGACATAAATAGTATTTCTTTAGGTGAAAAGAAACCAAATTCCCTGTCCAATTTAGTCATAGGTGATTTATTACGGTTCCAGTTGGGTGATTTCAGTCACAGGTGGCTTATTTTGGTGCCTGAATGGCCTATTTCCACTTTATTTGGTGCCTGGATGGTCTAGATTGGTCTACATTGGTGCCTCGATGACCTACATGGTTCCCCTAGTTGTCCATATATGGCCATATGCATAGAAACCATGTTTCTAAGGAGAAATGCATCTGTAGGCTCTCTACATGATCATTGGTCATGTTGGACTATTCTGCAGTTCATTGGCTCAAATCCCCCCAGTACATCAGGTGCATTAGGCACAAAAGGGTTATCCAGGGTATATCTAGCCAGTTTGGTAATTTTACATTCCATATATGGTATTGACCAAAGGGTGATTAACCATATTTGGTCATATCACATGGTCATGGCACATGGTCTGACCAGTGGGCACCCAAACCCCTCACTTCTGGTCAATGCTTAGCCCTGTGAACATCTCGGGGACAACTCATTTGATTTCAATGACACATGTTGTATTTAATATATGGACAGACATGGACAGTCTCTGGTTGGTATTTTGTGACTTTATAAAGCTATTTATTCATGTTCAAGGGATTTCTGGTTATTATTTAGGTTATTTTGGCAGTTCATGAACTTTTTGGACATTTTCAGTTGTTTCTGATAGAAACACCTGAAGTTGTTTGGTTTAATTTAGTATGTGTTTCATATTTAAGCATATTCAGTACAGGATAAGCTTATTCTAATCTGGATTTGGTTCACTTAACTATTTTTTACCATCTGTTGTTGAATTCCATTTAATTTGTCACATGAGTAAAATTCCTGCATCAATAGTTGAGAGTATATCCCAGGGGATTCCTGGATATGGAATACTGGTTGTGTATATTTTTAAAGACATTGTGGTCAATGTGACCATATTCCAAATTGTATAAATTGGCTTTGCGCATTCAGAATCAGTACCAAATTCCTTAAATATTAATGCCTATTCACGTTCAGTCCAAATTTCATGCCAGATATTTATTTTATGCTGTCTGGAACAGTACAGTTTCAGCCAACTCATTGCTTTTACTCATTGCTATTTCTCAATTGCTTATGATTCACATTATTTATTGTAGCACTGCCCATGCAAGTTGCTACCTCAGCTGTTATTGAAATACTGAAATGTGTGAAATTGAGTAAAATAAATGTGATAGAAATGGCTTTAAGCTTTCGCTTGCTCTTTGCATTCACTCCGCCTCATTACCGATTGATGCTATTCGACAGTAGTATAAAATTATGTACCTAATTAGGCAAATTTACCTAATTTTATAAACAAAAAATAATTTCGAAAACCTCTATTGAGTGATTACCACAACTTAGTGAAAACACCACTTTTTCATTTTCTCACGTCCGAATAATTCGTTTATGTAAGCTTGTTTTATAACGGCGGCCTACAATGTGACCTCTCAGCTTTAATGAGTTAATATCACTTCACATGCACTGAATCTCAGGTGTTTCTTTTATCGCCTTTTTGCAACATTCCATTTAAATTAGCCAACTGAATCAACGAATTCGTGTTCCGCATTTACCAATTTTACACCTTGACGCAAGGTAACTGACAAATTGTTTCGGTTCACGATGTTTTTGTATATTAGGTAGATTTGGCAGATTAGGCAGAGAATTCATAATTAATTATCAGAAAATTACTGATAATGGCCACGAACTAATTTCAGATTCACTACTAAATTTAGTCTTTTTTTGAAGTCTCTATTATTAGCCATGTATCGAAAATGGTATACATTTTCCTGCTTAATCTGCCTTAGCAGGAGAAACAAGCAAGAAAAAACACAACTAGATTAAAAATATTTCACATTTACGTTTATGAATAATGTCCTTTGCGGGACATTTTGATTTGTAGTCCATGAAGTTGTCCCCTTTTGCACTTGTACATTATCGAAAGAAGGTTCAGACCAGAGATTGCACAGTAGTAAGACCTTGAGTGAAAATGTTTGATAATACTTTGCTCGGTACAATTTGGGGTTTCATAACTCGCATTTGTAACGTATCAAAGGTTTGAAAAATAACCGTAAAAATACAACTCACGTGTTTCTGCCAATTTGAAACAGATTTGCGTTTTCCCATGTCTCAAGGTAACCTCTCTCTTCTTATAAATGATCATAAGATGCAGGTTATATGAAACAATCCCAACAAACCTTCACATATTTCATACCAATTGGTAAGTATGTACTCGAGGTTTTTTCTAATTCGTTCTTTTGCCAGATCTGTCAGATCTGATAGATTTGGTAGGTCTAGTTACTTCGCTAACTTAAGTTAAAATTTTAAAAAATACACCAAATTATTGAGGTTTTTCCTGATTACATTTTTGCCCAATTTGGCATCTGTCAGATTAGATAGATTTTTTAATTGTGCTGTTTCTATTTGCAATTAAATTACATAGCTACGATTTGCAATAAACAACATTTAGTATAAACTTGTAAATACATACAGGTGAACACCAATTGTGTTAAAGATCACTTTTTCTGGAATTAGCGCACGACCATTTTGGAGCCACTGAAGGTTTTTCTTGTTTCGAATACCAATACAGATTAGGTAGATTAGGCAGGAAAATTCATACTATTTTTAATGTATGACTATTAATTGTGACCTCAAAGGGACTAAATTTAGTTAGGGACTAAATTTAGTTAGGGACTTGAAAATAGTCATTAACCAGTTAATTTACTAATAATAGCATAAATTTCCTTTCTAATTTGCCTAATCTGCCTAATTGTGCAGATGAAATAAATACGAAAACCCTACACAGTCCTATTTAGGATTTTAGGCACCCTTAGTTTACATGCATGGTCACCTTACACTCGGAGTGACCTTTCAAAGGGAGTACCGTAGGATGTCCACCTAATTCACCTAATTAAGTGGAACACCAATACCATTGTTGGTATGTCTGCCTTTTATGCTATGCTCTAAACACCAATGTGGATAAGTGTAGTACACTAATATCAGTATATTTAACCAAAATCACTGCACTTACTGATATAAAGGTAATATATTTTTGGGTATTAGATTTATTGCTCACTAAATTTGTCCCAGGACTTTGGCAAATTAGGCGAGCCATGTGACTTAGTTAATTTTAATTTGGAAACCCCTTTAATAACTGAAACCGAATTCTGACCTTTATTTAGCGCAGAAGATGACAATGTACAAGGCCCTGTTTGCTGTTGTGCTACTTGGTTTATTTACTGCAGTTTGCGCTCAGGATGACCCTCCGGATACAGTGAATGAACTGAATGTGGATCTTTACGTTGGTCGTTGGTATCAGGTATTCTCATCTAATCCAAAACAATTAAAATAAAATCAGGTTGTTTAAAGCTGAAAGAATTTTTTTCATATCCGAATTGAAAGAGGCAGTGCTGATGGCTTGTCATTTGTCAGAAGAAATATTTTGGGGGATGGCCATCTTTAATTTTGAGATGTCAACTTTCATAACACCAGTTCAGCTGAGTGCATTGAGACAATATGGATTGTAATTAGTCACAATGGGAGTGTCACATTCACAATAGGTCTGAATGCTTTGACTGTGTGACTAGTCAGCTGGAGCCAGTGTCCCTGTAAAAGGCAAATTATGCTGAAAAATTTATTCATTTCTGGCCAAGTCACTGCACAGTGTACATCCAGCCTCATGTAATTAATCCACCTGTTGTGCCCATTAGATCCACCCCAATAGCCTTGTATGGTTGTGGACTGCACGCACAAAACCGGCCCATTAGACTGGATCTTTCAGCTTTAATTGAAGCGTATCGATTTCAATCACTTGATTACATCGCGTTGGCAAGACTTTCAAAGTGCGATATCTCCCTAAATGGATTTCACTTTGCGTCAATGGAATCCCATGCTGTGTCTTTGAGCCAGACAATAAAAAGCCTTGACCATTTCTGCGATGGTAGAAAATAAATAAAAATAAGACTTGGGTCCTAAAATGTCAAACTACTGTAAATAGCAATAAAATTTTGAAGATTTTTTCCGGTCCAGGCGCAACGGCACTGATATTTTACCGTGCGCAACAGCTGGCTAAATGGTCTTCATTTTATCTCTGTGTTAAAAACCGCGGGTATTGTTTGCATCTATGCCATCTGTGATTAAAGTTATTATCTCCATCTGCATTATACCCTTACATAGTTGCATGCCTTGTATTGAGACCCTCAAAGAGCACACTGCTGTTCGCGTAACCATAAAATGATCATAATTTAGCCAGCTGCATTCCTCAACATTTTTTTTTTTTCAAATAATAACTTCAAAGTGCGGCGGGAAATGCAATCCAAACAATCAGATTTAAAAAATAATAATCTGCAGTTTTATTTTAATAATTATTTGTAAATATTTATTTTATGCAGATGTTCGCGAACATCATCGTGAACGTAACATTTGAGCGTAACTCTCTCTGCGTAACGGCTGATTGTAAGTAACGGTCTGTTTACAATCAAGGTTCTCCAAATTAATTTCTGTTTCCCTATTTAGGCTAATCAGGCAAGCAAAAATTAATTTGGAAAATGTCGAGTGAGTAACGTATTGCAATACACCACCTGATAATCTCCATAAGAATTGTACATTGCATCAAGAGAATAACAGCGCATTTTCCCAAACCTGAACGCACCGTTCTTAACGCACTGACGTAACGCTGTAATGTTCAGCCAGTGACGCTAACGCTAAAGAAGTGGCGTTTGAATGTAACTACACACGCGTTAAGGGTTATGAATACGCACTGTAAGATTCTTGTAATTGAAAACAAGGAAAAACAATTGTGCTTCGTTTTGTTTTGCTGTCTTTTGAATGAAATTCGCAAAGACTAATTGGTCTTCAGCCTAAAAAATCAAGTTTCGGCCATCTAAGATGGGGCTCATAATGACTTCATAAACTACAATGTTACCAGTAACCACATGACGCTAGAAAAGGTGTTGTGACCTGTCACATTCTCACATTCAAAAGACATTACGCAATTATAAATAATTGCCAATTCGTTTTGTTTATCTATTTTGTTTTGTTTCTTTTCTCGTGTTTAGATGAGAAAGTGAACGACACTCAGGTGAACGTGTACAATTCCGGGCGACAATTCGAGCCGGACGGGGAGATCAGGGACATCACGGGGATAGCGTACGTCCCCGACCCCGCGGAACCCGGGCAGCTCATCGTGGATTTACTGAGACAGGACCCGGTGGATCCTCCTCCAGGAGACTGTGAGTACCAACCACGAGCATCAGTAGGGGTAGATTTGGCAGATATAATTTAATTTTATTGTACTTTTAATGAAACAACTGAAAATAATTACTAAAAAAATTACTATTTTTAAGTTTTTGGGGGTTTTACTTTTCATTTTTTTGGACCAGGGTCCATTTGTGGGGCCACTGACTACCCCTGTTTTGGACTTCGTGTGACCTTCCCCATTGGTTTTAAATCCACGGTGGATCTCTTGTCTGCACTTTTGTTTGCTTGTATGAGGTGATCGCAAAGGTCAGGTCTGGTGCTACACCTGCCTCTTCCACTAGTCCGATTGGGAGTATATCGAGAGTGAATAACTTAACTTTATCCATGTTCCCTTGTAGACTGGGTGGTTCTGCTCGGCCCCGACACGTTTGGACCGGAGGGTTTGTACCAGTATTCCGTCGTCACTAACCCTGAACGTCTGCAGCTCTATGTTCTCGCACGGGACATACAGGGCTTCAGGGAGGACTACCAGGATGAGGTGAGTACTACAGTTCTACGTACTGGCGCGGGATGTGCAGGGCTTCAGGGAGGACTACCAGGATGAGGTGAGTACTACAGCTCTACATACTGGCGCAGGATGTGCAGGGCTTCAGGGAGGACTACCAGGATGAGGTGAGTACTACAGCTCTACGTACTGGCGCGGGATGTGCGAGCTTCAGGGAGGACTACCAAGACAAGGCGAGTACTACCGAATGTCATATGTGGCATTTCGGCTTCTTGGATTGATGGAAATCTTCAGTTGACTCCTCTGCCGCCATTGCAGTTTCTAGAAATTTAGACATCACCCAATTTCTGAATGAAAACTGATCGTCAATAGATGTTGGTCTTGCAAGAGGGTTCTTTTCTGTGTAACTTAATGTGTTAAATCTCAAGTCTGATGGCCGTGCAGAGATATTGTTAATGCCAAAGAAGGTCCGCCCGAAGGAAGTTTCACTGTACACTTTTATGTTTATTGCAGGTGCTCGGGTGGTTAGCGGACAACGGGTTTGACACGCCCATCAACGAGCCGATAGAGACTTACCACGAGGCGGACTGTGAATACACCGACTCACCCTTCTAACCACAACATGAACAAACTGTAACGCACGAATAAACGATTCGCAAGACTAAACATCATCAGTCTTAACTGTTTTTATTCGTTAATTTTTCTACTATTTAAAGTTTTACACTTGTTATAGCGCTCAGGAGACCAGTCGCCTAGTATCACCGGCGCTTCACAATTTCTTTAACCCCGGCAGAGAACTCCATTCAACCTGGGTTGAATGAATTTGGACTGGCCGCTAACATCCCAGCACCACTTTCCATTCACTCTGCTGCAAGCCGGTAGCAATTAGTGGTTGACACATTGCCTAAGGGTGCAAGGGAGAGTAACTGAGTGGAAAGGCCGGGATATGAACCCACGACGTCTGGGTTAGAATCACGGCGCTCTTAACCACTCGGCCACAGTGCCCAAGGAGTTTCCTTATTTATAAGGAACTTCATTTTAATTTCTTTCCTCAAAAAACCTGAAATAGTAGTTTTATTGCCAGAAATATATTATGTATTTCTTTTTGCTGTAGGTTTTGTTTTGGCATTTCACAAAAACTTGTAGTGGCACACAAGATTGCCTTCTCATTCAGGAAAGAAATAGCCATTGGAAAACGAGTCTAATTATTGTAAAAATTCGCAAGAACTATTGGTATTAAATGTATTAGAAGATAGAACCACTGAAAATGGGAATGTTTATTTTATGTAATAATATTCCTTTCAAAGGATTTTTCTTAAAATGAGAAATTTCAACATAAATGTGGGAGATCCCTGAGTGATGTCTGTATCTTATTTTATTTTACAGCTCCAGCAGTGTTGGGAACATGGCCGAAGTTACTTACCACGTCAATGTGTGTGACATAGATTCACCATGGGAAGTTCACCGGTTAACATCGAGTCAAGATGCCATAGTTCTAATGAAATGGGACTCCAGTGCTACCAAATTGCTAATCGTGACATCATTGGGAAAGTGCCAAATTTGGGAAATGAAGGTTGGTTATTTTGCTCAACTGTAGGTAAAGTCAACTTCGAGCAACAAACATTACATTTTTTTCACCCTGCTCAATAACGGGTTCAGAGCGAGTGTAAAGCTAACTTCCTCACTTTCATAGGAATTGCGAAATGTAAAATTTGGGTGAAACTTTGCATTTACGACCCTCCAATAAAATCCTGGCTCTGTCAAGGTATTTACTAAACAGTGTTCTACTATAACAGGATTACCTAGTTAATAGTTGGAAGTGTATTCAGACCAGCAACATCGAAGGTGAAACAATAGTGGCAGCAACTTGGCTGAACACTGGTGTCAGGGTAAATATTTTGCTTTTATGACCTTATGTTATTATTTTGTCGATACATGAATTGATTATTTGTCGGAATTGTCAAGCAGGGTGGAGATGAGAGCAAATGCATGTAATCCAAAATTTCAGTCTCATTTTCAAAATTGTAGAAAATTTTTTTTCAGAGTTTTTATTAACTTTATTTTTCCTTTTAATGCAGATGGACATGGTGGGTGAAAAGAAAGAGAATATATCATTCAATGACAAGTTCAACAGGGCCAAATTTCAACCAACATTGTCACATTTTGGAGGAAAAGCTGCTCAGGGCTGGGTGGCACTTACAGCATCTGGAATGGTAAGCTTTTAAATTTTTTCTGCAATTTTCTTATTCAGTATTATTAGGACAGGCAGGGTTTCATGCATTATGCAAACTCTTAATATTATAGGTTTGTGTCTGTATGCTGCACGAAGGAAAGGAGGAGGGTAAGATAGAGCTGCATAGTCTAGCACCTTGGAGGACAAGAGTGACAATTGCTGATATCGCCTACACGCCCAGCGGAGATATGTTGGCTATTGTTAGTGATGGAAATCTTTGCAGGTAAATTTTACTTCACTACCTTAACATGACAGTATCGAAATAATAAACACGTAATACATTGTGATGGTTACAACTTTTTTGGATAATAATGAATTGATCAAATTCGGATATTGAACGTTCCATTTCGAAACTGAGAGGTTTTATTTTATTTTATTTATTGTGGTGAGACCGTCGTAATCGAAACTGTTATTTCTTGTAGTGCAATTCAGAGTTACAAGATCTCTATTAAGTCGGAAGAGGAGTCTCAGATCTGCACAACTACTTGTAAATCAGCAGCGAGTTTCTACGTCAAATGTCACACAGATGGGACACTGAGAGAATCACCAACAGCACATGTTACCCATGTACAATATATGCCGACAGAAAGTGGTGAGTATGAATTTTGTAGTTTAGCTTCCCAGGGCAGTGTCTGGAAACTGTCATTTTAAGGGCCAGTAACTAAGATGTATAGTAGAACCTGCCACGACCAATAGCTGTCTTGAACGACATCCTGCCTTTTACGACACTTTTTCCTTCATATGTTAGTGATTAAAACCAATTTAAATTACCCCATCTTGGGCGACACCCTACCTTTTACAATAATTTTGGGAGGAAAAAGTTTAGTGTCGCTCAAGACAGGTTCCACCATAGTGCCATTTTTATATTAACATTGTCACGCCACATTGTTAAGGAAATATGACGTTGTTCGATAGACCAACGGTTGCTTAACTGTTTGAAAATTGGTTCCAATTTTATGATTTTTGCGTGGTGGACAAGTTTAGCATGACACAGGAGAGAAACAAAATGCGTTGAAATCGAATTGTAATGTGACAAGGGCTTTTTTACACGTTTTAGGTGAGGTGGTTGTAGTTGGTGCCGGAGATAATAACAACAGTCACGTAGAACTGTGGACACTGTCGACTCACAAGATGCCTGTACATCGTCAGTATACGGTAGTGTAAATTTGAATATTTTGAACAAGTTGTTATAATAGATTTATTCTATTTCGTTAAAATATTATGCCCTTGAAAAATAACAAAGTTATTGAATGTACAATTGAGCCAGACTTAAAAGACAAGGCACATTATGTGTGGAAACATCTGATCCATGTACCGTATTCCCGCTAATTATGGCACCGGGTGCCAAGACCAATTTTTGAGGGGATGTCGTTTATTAGAAATATCAAAATAGCAAGTTTGATAGTTGTAAACATCTCATTGGCGGATCTAGGGGGGCACCGCCGGCACGTGCCCCCCCCCAACGGCCCAAATTTTCTTTGTTTTCATGCACTTTTCGCTAAATTTTGGGCAAAAATAGGGGTCGGCACCCCCCCCCTCCCAACGGGCCGGGCACCCCCCCCCCAACGGGAAATCCTGGACCCGCCGCTGCATCTAATTTTGTGTATTTTACAACTGATAAAACCTAATATAATGAAGAGTATTTCAGAAAATATCTAACCATGACACTAAATCAGACGAAAAGCAAAAAAATTGTAATTATCTTGAAAAAGAGGGGGTACCATAGTTAGAGGGAATACGGTACGTTATTGTACATAGCTTTTTGGCAGTATATTGCAATTGTCTGAATATTTCAGGGGTCTGCCGGGGCTGATTCAACACATCGGATCCATAAATGGAGTCATAAGTCAAGTGTAACACACGGCAGTTTACCGATCTCCATCGCCACTGCACGCTTCCCCATAATATACGAGAACCCGGAGAGCACGCAAGGTAAGCAATGTGTATATTTGTGCGATAAAATCTACTTTAAGAGAACTACCCAAATCAATAACAGTAGTTCGCATATGACCACACAAAAAATAACATATTTACAGGTACTTGTCATATCACATAAAATAAATGAGCAATTCATAGTGGACACTTAAATTTGTTTTAGAATCTTGAACGACAGCGAACGGAATGAAATTTCGAACATGAAAATCAAGATTTGAGTAGTATTCACCATAAAAACATCAAAACATCACAAAAGTTTCAATTTCCCCAAAGTATGCGAAAGATATCGTTCAGGTGTGCACAAAATTCAATGAAATTTAGATTTCTTAAATTATTTTACTAAAATAAGTCAATTTGTTTAATGGCAAGTTAATGATTCGTACATCCGCAAATAAAGGCACAATTTGAAACGAGGATTTATTTTAAGTAAAAGTTCATAATCTGCTGCAAGGGAGTTTTTATTACTTCTGGCGTTGCAGTGTAACAACTATGCTGGTGATATATACCGTAATATCTATGCCCAAGGACTGATGCAAGATTTCTGTAACAGTAGTTAGCTTTTCCTCCAGATTTGCACAGACCTTCTATCATCACAGTGCCTGGTTCACTAAATAGCAAGTTAGATTCTCCAGCTCCATGAGGGGCTATTACTATAAAAGCTCTGTTTAGCATTGCCAAGGTATCTTTTAAACTTGGTACAGGGTTGTCTGGGTAGACCTCCACCCTCAAGCCCAACTCCAGTCTTTCACCAACAACTGTCTGCAGCATGCTGTAAATTTTGCTGTGTTTTCTAAAACATCGTTTTACAGTTCTTTTAATGATTAAAATAGATTTCCTGTCTTCTGGTTGGGTTGAGATTTTGTTTCTGAATTCAAGTGATAACATGTAAGTGGGAAATATTGCAGGTCTGCCACATTGTGTACCAGCTGGTATATAGAGTATCCTTGCACCAACATTGCCAGACACTAAACGTGATGAGCTTATTCCTAAATGTTCCATAAATCTTTTCATGAATCCATTTTTTGCCACAACATGAATCCTGACATTAGTGTTTGCTCTTAGAAAATCCAAATGTGGGCCTATCCTAGTCAGGTCCTCAACAGTGGCATGAAAGAAACCAGATCCCCAGTGCTGAGCAATTGTAAATACCTCGTCATACAGCTTGCTTGCTTCTGGATGGCCAATGCCTTTATTTTTAGCCATCTGACATCTACGAATCATAATCTTCACGTTACCGACTGCAGCATCACCTTTTGTATCCACAACACCATTTCTAATAACATGGATGTACCCTAACATGATGTGGGTAGTATTCGTGACGTATGGCACATTAGGTGGTAGTCCAATATTGAAGTGACTGTATTGAAATGGTTTGAATTGCCAGGCTTTTTCTATGCTATCGTGACAGGACGCATTGTACATGGATTTTCCCATGTTGTGGCCGTATATTGAGTGAGTTTCAACATATTTACAGTCACTTGTCGTGTAGTCCATAAAGAAACTTGATGGAAAGAATGCCTTTACCTTTTCTTGTTCTCCCCAAATTGCTATGGTCCGAATTCTAGTTGTTGTGTCAGTTGACGCGTTTTTGTTTTCATTATATAAAACATCCTCTGAACGTTCAGTTAATTCTGCGAGAAATGAACTTGAATCAGAACCTAGGACAGTAGAAGGTTTCTTCGGTGACACCCAAGTGTCATTTGACAAAAGCAAAACTTTACGTATTCTGCCCAGTTCTTCAGATACAGGTGCTAATATATCCTTGGCAATCTTCAGTCGATTCTCAATTTTTTCGGGAGATCTTTTTGGAAAGATACCCGCACTGTTGGTAAATTTATTGACTGCTTTCTCAACTTGTGCCGCTTCCATTACATGTTTATGTTGCTCTTCAAGGAACACATTCGTGGCCGTGTTCTTAGTGCTGTATGTTGTGAAATTGTCCGCAGTTCCATTTGACATTACGTAGAATTGTTGCTCACTGAGATGGATCGTTGCTACATACGTAATGGTTATTATCCCAGTTAAAAAAATAACAGTTTTGAACGCACATTTGATGTGCATGGTTGCCAGTTAAAACATCAAATACGCCACCCACGAATTGAGATTATCAGGCAAATGTCCAAACTGTACAAGTGCTAAGGTCCGTGAGACCTTCTCGCACCTGATCTAAACTATGGCAAGTCATTCGGAGAGGAGTGAATGAAAGTACACAGCGATGTGCAATGCGTTTATCTCGTAAATCGTACTGCGTCATAATACAGGAAACCTTACATTTACGACCAGCCATTGGGCCATGATTTGTACGGTAGGTGGTCTCAAAACACGGGTTGTAAAAGACGAGTATCTATCTTCCAAAAAGTATACCGTCGGAGGGATAGAGGTGGAGTACAGTAGTAATTTATTGATGATATTTATGCGCTAAGTCGCTGATTTAAAACGTGTAGTCAGTGTTTTGGCCTTTAAAGCCAGAAATCATTGTGTTGACTGTGCAATTACAGCAGGACTCTTCAGGACTCCTTTTGAAAGGTCACTCCAGGTATACGAGCAATTTTCATTCAATTTTGTTTTTTCAATTTCATGGCATTTCATGTTTATTTTAAGGGCACCCTGGCTTACGGGCACAAGTTGAGAAAACTTTACTTCTTAAAAATATTATTTTTTTAAACATTTACTGAAAAAGGTTAACACAGGAATGGTTTATTGTAGAGAGACAACAAATGTTGCAAAATAGCTAGAAATAAAGTATTGATGTTTATCCTTCATGAAAATATGTTGCTTTTGGAAAGCAGTTCCATTATGAGTTTATTTTGGGTCCTGCAGACAATTTCAAATGGCATGTCAAAACCCTCTTGAGAGGGCACTCCAGTTTTACGGGCAGTTTTTCTTCAAGTTTTTACTGCCCTCTCGGGGGGGGGGGGGGGTTGTATTGTATATCTCGTTCAGGGAGAATACTACTGTATTGAAGAAACTTTTGTCATTAACGCATGTGCATTTGTAGCATTAGTTTGACGAAACGTAGTACACATTAGGCCATTTTTAATAATTTGGATTACATTGCACTGGCTGGATTTTCAAAGTGTGGCGATTGGAAAATACAATATATAACAATTGAACTATTCATAATTATCAATAAAAATAAGATTTTTTCTGATCAACTTCTGGCGGATCATGTTTACGGTGACCTATTTTGCCGTGTGCTACGTGTTTTTTTTTTTGTTTGTTTATTTTTTGAAATCCTAATTTCAAAGTGCGGCGAGAAAGGTAATCCAAACAAACAATTAAATAAAAAGCCTTATGTATCGAACTCGCCATGCAAGAGAATCTGGGCGAAAAGAAGCCGGTCAAAGATGACTGTTATGAACCACCCACCGTACCAACACATGACGGACAACAAGTGCAATGGTAAAAGAGTCAGATCTTTGGCGTGTGAGCTAAAATTAAAGTGAGAATTTCGTCTCCCGTCTCAGATAATTCTGTAAATACCTTTGTTTGTTCCTTGTATTGTGTACATAGTAGTTTATGTATAGTACATGAACTTTTCACGTTTATCATAGATATAAAATGTTGTTTACTTATTTATTTAGGAGGCACAGTGGGATGCTATTGGCAAATATGTACCGTATTTATCCTAATACAAGCACCCGGTGCTTAGACCAATTTTTGAGGGGGTGCTTCTTTTTAAAAAATCAAAGGACCAATTTCACACAG